>CAUYWT010000036.1:0-25317 GCA_963576795.1 Metopia argyrocephala | reverse complement strand
TTTGCAACGAAAAGTGAAGGGATTTGGAAAAATATTGTGACAATAAAAATTTATAAAAAGTCTTGACAATCATAAGCAATAATCTCTTCCTATTCTTGTGGCAATATAGAGATTTCGCGTCAAGGAAACTGCTTATATTTTTTTTTATTTCAACAATTAGGGGGGTCGTGGTGTAGTGGTTAGAGCGCTCGCACAGAAACTCAAACAAGCGAGGTTCAATCCCAGCAAAGGACAAGAATTATCAAAATAAAATTTGCTATTTTTCTATATTATAATTTAAAACTAAGTGGTTCCCCCTCCCTCCACTCAACAAGAAGTCCATCATTAAAAAATCTCTCCCTGACATTTCAAGTCTATTCCACCAGAAACTAATGATCAGGATTACAGCGCCACCTTCTGGAAAGATAACAGCCTACCTACCGAAGACGCTGACCACACACAATCAACATCCACTGACAGATGGGGCAATTGCTGTTGATCATTCAAGGGTGAAGATATAACACTGGCCTTTGAGTGGTCAAATTGTCTCATCAACAAAAAATGGCGCACAATAAAAAAATAAATCTATGTATCTTCACTGCATAAGTAGGGGTCTGCCCTAAGTACTGGTCTTGAAAAAAAAAAAATAGGGCATGCTTTAAAGCAAAAAGTATGAGAAGTTGATTGTTCCGCATATAGTATGTACGTACATATGCATCAAAACAAATAGTATTCAATGGCAAAATTACTTAATCACTATTTTTTTAAATCTGCATTTAATAACAGCTTGAGCCATAAGTAGCGTAGATGCCGATTTTACTGGTGTTGCTCGGGTTAATAATTGTGACCTGCAATTACAAAGTGTCCGTCGGAAAGGTATACTACTTTGTTTGTTTATAATTTTTGATTAAATGAAAGGGACTGGATCTAATGTTGATATATCGTTGGTCTCAGGTAGAAAGGCCCTAACTCGCATTTTTTCAAAACTTACTTTTTTTTAAAAGTAAATCCAATGCATTTTAGAAATATTCCGCTCCTCACAAAGAATGTTTACAATATTATTAAAAATAACGTTATTACAAGCAATTGTACAGCATTTAATAAAAAGTTATATATTAATAATTACAGCATCTGTTGTATTTTTACCGCCTCCTGTAAATTTTAAATTATTTGAGTTAGGGCCATTCTACCTGAGACCAACGATATGTTTTATTTAATGTCGACAATTATGTATGGAATACAATGTCAGATAAATGTCCGCCTCTGTTAGCCTCACAATTACGAGCCCTTTAGAGCACATTTTTCATTACATTCTCACACATTTCATGCGTTATTTCAATAATTTCATAACGAATATTTTGTTTGATTTACTCCAGTGTCCTTGGTTTGGTTGCATGAACCTTGCTTTTCAGTTATCCCCACAAAAAAAGTCTGGAGCAGTCAAATCAGGCGACCGTGGAGGCCAATCAACATCACCATTGCTTGAAATAACTTGTTGTGGAAAGAGGTCTCGCAGTAATTCCATTGTAATCCTGGCTGTATGCAATGTCGCACCGCACAATGGGATTTTTTATGCAATAAGTAATTTTTTCAACACATAAAATTTAAAAATGTCAATGATGCAGTTTGGGGAGAATTTTATAAAAAATAAAACGTTTATTTATTTAAGGGTGTGAAGTTAAATTCGTAAGTTATATTCTTTTTTTAACATTAATGTTAACTTAACAGAGGCTGTTAATTTAACATTAATTTGTATGAAGTTAGCTTCGTAGTTATATTCTTTTTTGCTAAAGTTAAATTCTTTTTTGTATAGTTATATTCTTTTTTGAAAAGTTATATTCTTTTGTTGTAGATTTATCTTCTTTTTTGTTTGGTTGATTTCTTTTTCGATAAAGATATATTATTCTTTTGAGAAGTCTGTTTTACACGAAGCTAAATATCTTTTAACTAAATATATTATATTTTTAATAACAAAAAATGGAATATTAAAACAAAAATAGTGCATTTTTAGCACTTTCAATTATTAATAGTATAATATATATTTGACAAAAATCGGTAAAAGCAGAAATTCTGCTGATATCTGACCTAATATGGTGGAAAGGCACTCTATCAGAGATTTTAAGAAATTATACCCCAGGTCCCAAAAGTGGTTGTGGACCGAGAAATACGCCCTGAAAAATAGTGCATTTTTAGCACTTTCAATTATTAATAGTATAATATATATTTGACAAAAATCGGTAAAAGCAGAAATTCTGCTGATATCTGACCTAATGTGGTGGAAAGGCACTCTATCAGAGATTTTGAAATATTATACCCCAGGTCCCAAAAGTGGTTGTGGACCGAGAAATACGCCCTAAAAAATAGTGCATTTTTAGCACTTTCAATTATTAATAGTATAATATATATTTGACAAAAATCGGTAAAAGCAGAAATTCTGCTGATATCTGACCTAATGTGGTAGAAAGACAGTCTATCCGAGATTTAGGGAAATTATACGCCAAGTCCCAAAAGTGGTTGTGGACCGAGAAATACGCCCCGAAAAATAGTGCGTTTTTAGCACTTTCAATTATTAATAGTATAATATATATTTGACAAAAATCGGTAAAAGCAGAAATTCTGCTGATATCTGACCTAATATGGCGGAAAGGCACTCTATCAGAGATTTGAGAAATTATACCCCAGGTCCCAAAAGTGGTTGTGGACCGAGAAATATGCCCTGAAAAATAGTGCATTTTTAGCACTTTCAATTATTAATAGTATAATATATATTTGACAAAAATCGGTAAAAGCAGAAATTCTGCTGATATCTGACCTAATATGGTGGAAAGGCACTCTATCAGAGATTTTGAGAAATTATACCCCAGGTCCCAAAAGTGGTTGTGGACCGAGAAATACGCCCCGAAAAATAGTGCGTTTTTAGCACTTTCAATTATTAATAGTATAATATATATTTGACAAAAATCGGTAAAAGCAGAAATTCTGCTGATATCTGACCTAATATGGTGGAAAGGCACTCTATCAGAGATTTAGAGAAATTATACCCCAGGTCCCAAAAGTGGTTGTGGACCGAGAAATACGCCCCGAAAAATGGTGCATTTTTAGCACTTTCAATTATTAATAGTATAATATATATTTGACAAAAATCGGTAAAAGCAGAAATTCTGCTGATATCTGACCTAATGTGGTGGAAAGACACTCTATCAGAGATTTAGAGAAATTACACCCCAGGTCCCAAAAGTGGTTGTGGACCGAGAAATACGCCCTGAAAAATAGTGCATTTTTAGCACTTTCAATTATTAATAGTATAATATATATTTGACAAAAATCGGTAAAAGCAGAAATTCTGCTGATATTTGACCTAATATGGTGGAAAGGCACTCTATCAGAGATTTTGAGAAATTATACCCCAGGTCCCAAAAGTGGTTGTGGACCGAGAAATACGCCCTGAAAAATAGTGCATTTTTAGCACTTTCAATTATTAATAGTATAATATATATTTGACAAAAATCGGTAAAAGCAGAAATTCTGCTGATATCTGACCTAATATGGTGGAAAGGCACTCTATCAGAGATTTTGAAATATTATACCCCAGGTCCCAAAAGTGGTTGTGGACCGAGAAATACGCCCTGAAAAATAGTGCATTTTTAGCACTTTCAATTATTAATAGTATAATATATATTTGACAAAAATCGGTAAAAGCAGAAATTCTGCTGATATCTGACCTAATGTGGTGGAAAGACAGTCTATCCGAGATTTAGGGAAATTATACGCCAAGTCCCAAAAGTGGTTGTGGACCGAGAAATACGCCCCGAAAAATAGTGCGTTTTTAGCACTTTCAATTATTAATAGTATAATATATATTTGACAAAAATCGGTAAAAGCAGAAATTCTGCTGATATCTGACCTAATATGGTGGAAAGGCACTCTATGAGAGATTTTGAGAAATTATACCCCAGGTCCCAAAAGTGGTTGTGGACCGAGAAATACGCCCTGAAAAATAGTGCATTTTTAGCACTTTCAATTTTAAATAGTATAATATATATTTGACAAAAATCGGTAAAAGCAGAAATTCTGCTGATATCTGACCTAATATGGTGGAAAGGCACTCTATGAGAGATTTTGAGAAATTATACCCCAAGTCCCAAAAGTGGTTGTGGACCGAGAAATACGCCCCGAAAAATAGTGCGTTTTTAGCACTTTCAATTATTAATAGTATAATATATATTTGGCAAAAATCGGTAAAAGCAGAAATTCTGCTGATATCTGACCTAATATGGTGGAAAGGCACTCTATCAGAGATTTTGAGAAATTATACCCCAGGTCCCAAAAGTGGTTGTGGACCGAGAAATACGCCCTGAAAAATAGTGCATTTTTAGCACTTTCAATTATTAATAGTATAATATATATTTGACAAAAATCGGTAAAAGCAGAAATTCTGCTGATATCTGATCTAATGTGGTGGAAAGACAGTCTATCCGAGATTTAGGGAAATTATACGCCAAGTCCCAAAAGTGGTTGTGGACCGAGAAATACGCCCCGAAAAATAGTGCGTTTTTAGCACTTTCAATTATTAATAGTATAATATATATTTGACAAAAATCGGTAAAAGCAGAAATTCTGCTGATATCTGACCTAATGTGGTGGAAAGACACTCTATCAGAGATTTAGAGAAATTATACCCCAGGTCCCAAAAGTGGTTGTGGACCGAGAAATACGCCCCGAAAAATGGTGCATTTTTAGCACTTTCAATTATTAATAGTATAATATATATTTGACAAAAATCGGTAAAAGCAGAAATTTTGCTGATATCTGACCTAATGTGGTGGAAAGACAGTCTATCCGAGATTTAGGGAAATTATACGCCAAGTCCCAAAAGTGGTTGTGGACCGAGAAATACGCCCCGAAAAATAGTGCATTTTTAGCACTTTCAATTATTAATAGTATAATATATATTTGACAAAAATCGGTAAAAGCAGAAATTCTGCTGATATCTGACCTAATATGGTGGAAAGGCACTCTATCAGAGATTTTGAGAAATTATACCCCAGGTCCCAAAAGTGGTTGTGGACCGAGAAATACGCCCTGAAAAATAGTGCAATTTTTAGCACTTTCAATTATTAATAGTATAATATATATTTGACAAAAATCGGTAAAAGCAGAAATTCTGCTGATATCTGACCTAATATGGTGGAAAGGCACTCTATGAGAGATTTTGAGAAATTATACCCCAGGTCCCAAAAGTGGTTGTGGACCGAGAAATACGCCCTGAAAAATAGTGCATTTTAGCACTTTCAATTTTAAATAGTATAATATATATTTGACAAAAATCGGTAAAAGTAGAAATTCTGCTGATATCTGACCTAATATGGTGGAAAGGCACTCTATGAGAGATTTTGAGAAATTATACCCCAGGTCCCAAAAGTGGTTGTGGACCGAGAAATACGCCCTGAAAAATAGTGCATTTTTAGCACTTTCAATTTTAAATAGTATAATATATATTTGACAAAAATCGGTAAAAGCAGAAATTCTGCTGATATCTGACCTAATGTGGTGGAAAGACACTCTATCAGAGATTTAGAGAAATTATACCCCAGGTCCCAAAAGTGGTTGTGGACCGAGAAATACGCCCTGAAAAATAGTGCATTTTTAGCACTTTCAATTTTAAATAGTATAATATATATTTGACAAAAATCGGTAAAAGCAGAAATTCTGCTGATATCTGACCTAATATGGTGGAAAGGCACTCTATGAGAGATTTTGAGAAATTATACCCCAAGTCCCAAAAGTGGTTGTGGACCGAGAAATACGCCCCGAAAAATAGTGCGTTTTTAGCACTTTCAATTATTAATAGTATAATATATATTTGACAAAAATCGGTAAAAGCAGAAATTTTGCTGATATCTGACCTAATGTGGTGGAAAGACACTCTATCAGAGATTTAGAGAAATTATACCCCAGGTCTCAAAAGTGGTTGTGGACCGAGAAATACGCCCCGAAAAATGGTGCATTTTTAGCACTTTCAATTATTAATAGTATAATATATATTTGACAAAAATCGGTAAAAGCAGAAATTCTGCTGATATCTGACCTAATATGGTGGAAAGGCACTCTATCAGAGATTTAGAGAAATTATACCCCAGGTCTCAAAAGTGGTTGTGGACCGAGAAATACGCCCCGAAAAATGGTGCATTTTTAGCACTTTCAATTATTAATAGTATAATATATATTTGACAAATTTCTGCTTTTACCGATTTTTGTCAAATATATATTATACTATTAATAATTGAAAGTGCTAAAAATGCACTATTTTTCAGGGCGTATTTCTCGGTCCACAACCACTTTTGGGACCTGGGGTATAATTTCTCTAAATCTCTGATAGAGTGCCTTTCCACCATATTAGGTCAGATATCAGCAGAATTTCTGCTTTTACTGACTTTTGTCAAATATATATTATACTATTAATAATTGAAAGTGCTAAAAATGCACCATTTTTCGGGGCGTATTTCTCGGTCCACAACCACTTTTGGGACCTGGGGTATAATTTCTCTAAATCTCTGATAGAGTGTCTTTCCACCACATTAGGTCAGATATCAGCAGAATTTCTGCTTTTACCGATTTTTGTCAAATATATATTATACTATTAATAATTGAAAGTGCTAAAAATGCACTATTTTTCAGGGTGTATTTCTCGGTCCACAACCACTTTTGGGACCTGGGGTATAATTTCTCAAAATCTCTGATAGAGTGCCTTTCCACCATATTAGGTCAGATATCAGCAGAATTTCTGCTTTTACCGATTTTTGTCAAATATATATTATACTATTAATAATTGAAAGTGCTAAAAACGCACTATTTTTCGGGGCGTATTTCTCGGTCCACAACCACTTTTTGGACTTGGCGTATAATTTCCCTAAATCTCGGATAGACTGTCTTTCCACCACATTAGGTCAGATATCAGCAGAATTTCTGCTTTTACCGATTTTTGTCAAATATATATTATACTATTAATAATTGAAAGTGCTAAAAATGCACTATTTTTTAGGGCGTATTTCTCGGTCCACAACTACTTTTGGGACCTGGGGTATAATATTTCAAAATCTCTGATAGAGTGCCTTACCACCATATTAGGTCAGATATCAGCAGAATTTCTGCTTTTACCGATTTTTGTCAAATATATATTATACTATTAATAATTGAAAGTGCTAAAAATGCACTATTTTTCAGGGCGTATTTCTCGGTCCACAACCACTTTTGGGACCTGGGGTATAATTTCTCAAAATCTCTGATAGAGTGCCTTTCCACCATATTAGGTCAGATATCAGCAGAATTTCTGCTTTTACCGATTTTTGTCAAATATATATTATACTATTAATAATTGAAAGTGCTAAAAATGCACTATTTTTCAGGGCGTATTTCTCGGTCCACAACCACTTTTGGGACCTGGGGTATAATATTTCAAAATCTCTGATAGAGTGCCTTTCCACCATATTAGGTCAGATATCAGCAGAATTTCTACTTTTACCGATTTTTGTCAAATATATATTATACTATTAATAATTGAAAGTGCTAAAAATGCACTATTTTTCAGGGCGTATTCCTCGGTCCACAACCACTTTTGGGACCTGGGGTATAATTTCTCTAAATCTCTGATAGAGTGTCTTTCCACCACATTAGGTCAGATATCAGCAGAATTTCTGCTTTTACCAATTTTTGTCAAATATATATTATACTATTAATAATTGAAAGTGCTAAAAATGCACCATTTTTCGGGGCGTATTTCTCGGTCCACAACCACTTTTGGGACCTGGGGTATAATTTCTCTAAATCTCTGATAGAGTGTCTTTCCACCACATTAGGTCAGATATCAGCAGAATTTCTGCTTTTACCGATTTTTGTCAAATATATATTATACTATTAATAATTGAAAGTGCTAAAAATGCACTATTTTTCAGGGCGTATTTCTCGGTCCACAACCACTTTTGGGACCTGGGGTATAATTTCTCAAAATCTCTGATAGAGTGCCTTTCCACCATATTAGGTCAGATATCAGCAGAATTTCTGCTTTTACCGATTTTTGTCAAATATATATTATACTATTAATAATTGAAAGTGCTAAAAATGCACCATTTTTCGGGGCGTATTTCTCGGTCCACAACCACTTTTGGGACCTGGGGTATAATTTCTCTAAATCTCTGATAGAGTGTCTTTCCACCACATTAGGTCAGATATCAGCAGAATTTCTGCTTTTACCGATTTTTGTCAAATATATATTATACTATTAATAATTGAAAGTGCTAAAAATGCACTATTTTTCAGGGTGTATTTCTCGGTCCACAACCACTTTTGGGACCTGGGGTATAATTTCTCAAAATCTCTGATAGAGTGTCTTTCCACCACATTAGGTCAGATATCAGCAGAATTTCTGCTTTTACCGATTTTTGTCAAATATATATTATACTATTAATAATTGAAAGTGCTAAAAATGCACTATTTTTCAGGGTGTATTTCTCGGTCCACAACCACTTTTGGGACCTGGGGTATAATTTCTCAAAATCTCTGATAGAGTGCCTTTCCACCATATTAGGTCAGATATCAGCAGAATTTCTGCTTTTACCGATTTTTGTCAAATATATATTATACTATTAATAATTGAAAGTGCTAAAAATGCACTATTTTTCAGGGCGTATTTCTCGGTCCACAACCACTTTTGGGACCTGGGGTATAATTTCTCAAAATCTCTGATAGAGTGCCTTTCCACCATATTAGGTCAGATATCAGCAGAATTTCTGCTTTTACCGATTTTTGTCAAATATATATTATACTATTAATAATTGAAAGTGCTAAAAACGCACTATTTTTCGGGGCGTATTTCTCGGTCCACAACCACTTTTGGGACTTGGCGTATAATTTCCCTAAATCTCGGATAGACTGTCTTTCTACCACATTAGGTCAGATATCAGCAGAATTTCTGCTTTTACCGATTTTTGTCAAATATATATTATACTATTAATAATTGAAAGTGCTAAAAATGCACTATTTTTTAGGGCGTATTTCTCGGTCCACAACCACTTTTGGGACCTGGGGTATAATATTTCAAAATCTCTGATAGAGTGCCTTTCCACCACATTAGGTCAGATATCAGCAGAATTTCTGCTTTTACCGATTTTTGTCAAATATATATTATACTATTAATAATTGAAAGTGCTAAAAATGCAATATTTTTCAGGGCGTATTTCTCGGTCCACAACCACTTTTGGGACCTGGGGTATAATTTCTTAAAATCTCTGATAGAGTGCCTTTCCACCATATTAGGTCAGATATCAGCAGAATTTCTGCTTTTACCGATTTTTGTCAAATATATATTATACTATTAATAATTGAAAGTGCTAAAAATGCACTATTTTTGTTTTAATATTCCATTTTTTGTTATTAAAAATATAATATATTTAGTTAAAAGATATTTAGCTTCGTGTAAAACAGACTTCTCAAAAGAATAATATATCTTTATCGAAAAAGAAATCAACCAAACAAAAAAGAAGATAAATCTACAACAAAAGAATATAACTTTTCAAAAAAGAATATAACTATACAAAAAAGAATTTAACTTTAGCAAAAAAGAATATAACTACGAAGCTAACTTCATACAAATTAATGTTAAATTAACAGCCTCTGTTAAGTTAACATTAATGTTAAAAAAAGAATATAACTTACGAATTTAACTTCACACACTTTATTTATTTGTCTTTGAAATAATGAAGTAAAGTTACTTGTAAATTTTGATCCAAAATATGGAAAAGTGTTTACGCACTTGTATAGTGTATGTACGTAAGATAATTTTATTGCTTTGATTTAAATAGTGATTTTTTTTCAAACATAGCCTTTTCTGCGTATTTTAAAAGAAATTATAAAGTTCGCTCATATGGTTTAAAAGATATGATAGAATAAAATTTGTTCTATAATGTGCCGTGATTGAAAACTTTTTTTGAAGAAAAAAAAAAAGGTTGCTCGGTGCTACCGCTATAATAAAATGAAGGCTAAGACTCCATACTATCAATTAAAAAAAAAAAAAAAACTAAATAATTAATAATCTTTTATAAAATCAAATCTCCAAATTCATGAAATTTTTAATAAAAATAAATAATAAAATTTTAATAAAATAATTAGTTTTAGTAAAAAAACAGAAAGTTGTGAGAAAAAATATAATATGGGTTATATGGGCGGTGAGTAGTGGGCGTTGATTGAGCTAACCAAAGGCTCAGATCAAAATTTCAATAACTTTGGCCCAAAAATGAATTATGGGTTTTATGATCGGTGGGTAGTGGGCGTGGCCAATTTTGATGAAACTATTAGTTTCGTAAAAGGCTCTGAACAAAATTTCAACATTCGACGAGCACTACTTATATTTTTTGTATGAACAAATCATAGTATGAACAAATCCCACTGTGCACCGTCTTGTTGAAACCACATGTTAGTCAAGCCCAAAGCATGCAGTTGTGGCGCTAAAAAGCTTTCAATCATATCACGATATCTCTCCCCATTGACAGTTACCGCTACGCCGTTTTCAGTTTGAAAGTAAGGTTCAATGATTTCTCCTGACCAAATTGCACACCAGACTGTCACTTTTAATGGATGCCAAGGTGGCTGATGAATATTTTGAGGGTTTTCCATTGCCCAGAACCACTGACTATTATGTTTATTCACATATCCACTCAAATGAAAATGTGCCTTGTTACTCATTACGATTATATCAATCATCATCACAGTAATCGATGTTTAATTTTGATAAAATGTGTTAAAACGTTGGTTTACTTCACGACTGCCAAATATGAACTGTCAGGGCTAATGTTTAGCAAAATGGCGGCAAAACAAAGTAGTATACCTTCCCGGCGGACATCCTGTATTTAAGTAAATAAAGCGCTAGTGTAGTTAGACATTTAAATTTTAAACATGTTACCCTTTTTAATGATCACTTCTTATTGTAATAATTTTTCCTGCACCACAGTGTTATAAATGAAAAGTCGAGCAAAATGCTGCTTTGAATACTATTTGTCATAATATTTTATAATAAAAATATGAGGCGTTTTTAAATTAATGCCCCACATTTTCAAGGCATTGATGGTGACCATAATCTCGAACAGTTTAAGTTGTGTTTTTAACATGAATAACAAAAGTTATGTAAATTGTTTTCATGGCATCATTATTATATCAGTGATTTATAATATAAATAAAAATATGGTTTTTTTTTGTTTTTTGTTTAATATTTTTCCTTTAATGCTTACAACGTTGCATATCATACCGATATCAGCTTATACATTTTACTTTTGTAATCTGCCTTTAACAACATAAATACTCTTGTTACTTCAACGCTAACATTTTAAAGGCAACTGTTATAATAAAATCAGTAATTCATTCCACACCTTTTGGGTTTTAAAACCTAAAAAGAAAGTTTTACGCATGAAATCGAGCAGAAACAAAAACAAAATATATGTTTATCTGTCAAAATGTCAAAATATATTTAAGATATAATAAATAGATACAGACTGCTTATGTATATGCATACTCATAATAAAATAATCAGCCAAAACTACTCAAATTAAACAGGCGTTAGGGCAGCACAAAGGGACAGCAAGTCAACCGAATTACAACGAATGAAAATGATTTTTTTCTGATGATTTTGTAATTGGTGTGGTTGTTGGCTCTGATGATAGTGACGAATATGATGCTGAAGAAATAGAGAGAAAATAAACGGCCTTCAGCAAAAGAATATAATTTAAAAAAAATTTTATTTTTTTTATTTTGAAACTGCTTACAATAAATAAAATATGAACAAAAAAAAATAAAATAAAAAATTATGGTCGTTATTATGTTTATATGACATCATCAATTAAAAATAGAAAAAAAAAACTAAGAAAATATGTTGTACAAGCTTCAATACATATGATACCCTCTCTCTCTTCTAATTCAAAACACATTACATATTAGGAATTTTACAAGTATTTTGTTCTTCGTATTGGTTTGGTATATGGAAATAAAATTTCAACACTGTTACTGTCATTGCATTTCAAAAGGTTGTAATCTTTAGTTCACATCACATCACATGTCACAGCGCCCAATTTGTTCCGGAGATTATAAGAAATTGAATTGAAATAAAAAGATTTAATTTCAAGGACTGTATTCGTAATAGACAAGTATTACCAATAATCAAGGCTGTACAGTCGTCAACTTCGTCGGCGATTCTAAATGAATATGTGGGGACATATCGTCGTGCGAGAGTCGAGTGTTGCTCTATCCGCCATTTTTGTACATCTCGAGTTAATGATGCCACTTTAGGTTTTCGAACTCAAATTTTCAAATCTGCAATCCCTTTTCGGCTATCATTTTCAGTTTCTGAAATAAATACTGTCTGTTTTTTTTTCAATATCCTTTAGATCATAATTTTTTTGTGCTATTTTTGATTGATTTTCTCAAAATGCCTTAACTCCCGCACAACGATATGTATTTCGAAAAACTCTAATGCTTATGCTGTGGCTAATTGATTCAATACAATATTCTATTTATTCTCTTAATAATAAACAAAATATTGTAATATCGGAAACCTAAAATATGCTATAAAACCTCAAATGGTAAATTTAGAATTATAAATTATTTTGCATTTGGCTTTAGAAAAGGAATTGGCTCAATCAAATCTGATACTGTCATATCGGATGCAGAAAACAGTCGTTCTACCGAAACTTTTAGCGATAGCAATTCCGTGGGTGTCTTAGTAGATTAGTTGGCTAGGGTGCTACATTTGATTTAATTCCCACCATAGACTCTGGTCTGTAACTCTACACCGTGCATATGGTCTTAATCATAGTGCTCATAAGAGACTCTGCTTAAGAGACACATCACCTTATCCATTGGAAAATTGGCTACAGCCCGAATCAGAGCTGTCTTAAGAGAATCAATGTTATGGTATCTTTTGTGGGAAGCCATGTCGTCTAAAACCTTCCATAATTAGTAATCCAAAGGATTCAAATCAGGGCTGTCAGATGGCCAATCTTCAAAGCATTATAAAAATCTGTGTCGTTTTAGCCTTATGAGCTGGTGCAGAATCTTGTTAGAAAGTCCAAGGCTGGTTTTGGAACAGGGAATTGTTAAGCGGCTTCACAACTATTTCCAAAACGGTTTCTTGGTAAACTTTGGCCGATGTTTTGACCACTTGTTTACAGAAATGCAAGTCAGTCATCTCATCGTAAGAGACCCCACCAAACCATGACTGCAACTGGACCGACCCGTGAAATGAGTTCTGATGCTTCTTTAGATGACCGGGCATAAACCCTATCATTTTGATTAATAAGATTAAATATTTTTCATTCCTAAACACGATTTTTCTATGCAAGTTATCAGCGTACTTCACTAAAAGACGTTTGGATTTTTCGATCCTATTTTTTTGAAAGCTGCGGCAAACAAATTTCCTGTACGCCGTTTGAAAGCTCCAAGACCCAAGTCTTTTTTTAATAATACGACTCATGGACTTTTGTGTGATTTTCATCTCACGGGCCATGATTTTCTCTTTCCAGAGATGATTTCGTTGAATTCTTGCTTTGATAGCTTCGTTTACTTGCTATGTCCGACTGGTATGTGGGCGGGGCCGTTCTTTTATGCAGCTTTTTTTTTATTGAGACCAATTCGCAGAGGTACACCCATACTAAATGCTGTGCATTTTATTGAATTTTTGTGCAAAGGACAGTACATTATGACAACAGAACATACATTTTGTTTTCTTATATTATTAAGCGCCTTAGGAATTAGACAAATTGCTGTGAATTAATCATCCTTTACCCTTGAATGATCAACAGGAATTGCCCCATCGTTGCATGTTGATTGCGGTGAGTGCCTTCGCTAAGTGGGTTTTTAGCTGTTATCTGCTACTTCCCAATAGGTTGGGCTTTTCTTGTCAAAGATAAGTTGGAATAGAGTGGAACCTTGTATATGGAATTCTTGTAGGGGGGGACCTCTCGTTTTTAAATTATAATTTAAAAAAACCGCAAACTAACTTTGTCATTTTTCACCTTTGCTGGTATTCAAACCTGGGCCGTTTGAGTTTTTGTTCGAGCGCTCTAACCACTATACCACTCACCCCGCAATGTAGACGAATATGCGACAAATGCCCAGCGGGCAGAGCGTTTTCAAAAAATCTTTTTTTGTCTTTCCACACTTAAAAAATGCTATAACTGCGATACGGTTTTCTTTATCTGACCACTCCATGGCTAAAGTTAACACAATTTAAAATTTCCGTAACTGACTAATGCTTTTCTAATGGGTATGTTCAAATTAGTAACAATATTTATGTCCCGAACTAAGTATACAGACTACTCACTAAAACATCACAAAATGTGTAAACTCTGAAATATACACACTTTTGCTCGTTACTTACTTCAAATTGTGTTTTTCTTTAATCAATAAATTATTTGCTTCAAATACTATTTAGTTTCACATTGTTTTGACTAAAACATTATTTCTGATAATAAATAGAATGTCTAAAATTTAACATTCGAAATCGTGAACAATCTTGAAAATGTGAACTGCCTTAGTAAAAATTAATTCATATTATCGCGAGTTTACTGTGCTTAGTGTTAGAAACAAAATAAAACTGTACTCGTATTCTGAATTGTGTTTGTTTGTTGTTTTATCCTACAAATTTGTATTTTTTGTTTATTTGTTTTATTTTCCTCAATATGCTGACGATTCTGACGATTGTTTATCTCAAGATACGGATTTAAAAATGATGAAATTCTTTAAAACTGGAAGTTTTTCTTTTTTTTTCAATTTTTTTTTTTCACTGTTTAAAAAGTTCAATGCACATTAAAAATTTGCAAATTAGTTGTTGTTTTTGTATGCAAAAAAAAAATTGTATTTATTTGTTCTAACAGTGCTAATTATGAAATGCAACAAAATTAACACCAAATAGGCCGCCAAAACAATTCATTCTACAACTTTATTTTAGAAAAACAAAGAATTCTTCTCATTCTAGGAAGTAATTTTGTAAAGAAAACTTGTTAATTTCTAAACATTTTCAAACAAAGGGGCCTTTTAAAAATTATGTTTAGCATTTATTTAGCATTACATTTAGCATCGAAATCATACTGAGAGAGTTGGAGTCGGAATTAGAACTATGTTTGACAACTCCAAAGCCCTGATCAAAGCAATTTGATTTTATTTTCTCTTTAATTTTAAATAATCTTTTGTAGGTAATATGTCTTGAAAGTGAATATTTTTCCTATTGATTTTTTAATTTCATTTTGTCAATATTTATCTACTTGACAAAATACTTGTATTTTTTCCACATTAGTAATTAAAAAGTGTACTCGCCGTGGTTAGTGTGTTGGCTTACTAGGACGCCGGGTTAAAATCTCAGCTCTGACATCTTGAAAAAAAAAAAGAAATATGAAAAAATTATTTCTTTCGGCGCCAACCTCTCAGCAGTCTTCTAGTAAAAGCTTTGAGAGTAATTGATTGCCATGAAAAACTTTCTCAAATATGTCGTTCGGAGTCGACTTTAAACTGTAGGTCCCGGTACTTATGGATAAAAATTAACACACACAACGTGAGTGCTGCGAGAAGCTAGGCCGTAACCCTGACACAGGGTTGTAATGGCCGATTATGTATGCATGTAATGTAGTAATTAAGATGTGATAAACTTAAATAATTTTGATCATGGTAACGCGAACAAACTTTTGATTACATTGATTACTCGTGCCCTGAACAAAGTCAGAAAGGTCTATAACGTGAAGCATTTTTTCTTTGCATATGACTTTGTTTGTTGTGTTTAGCTTGTCAATATTCCCTGTGTTGATGGTCCTACTGAGGTTCCTGATATTTGGCAAATAGAAAAAAATCACGACCATGATTGCACTGCCGATATTCTTTTGGAAAAAATCACGACGATGACTGCATTGCCAAATGAGGCAATTGAAACCCTTAACAAGGCATTGTAATAAGCAGGAGATGCAATAGTAGATCAAAGTGACATCAGTGTACTTAGACTTTAAAGCGATAAAACAATTAGAAAAGAAAAATAAGCAGAAAAATACGGCGAATTTCATTTTCAAAAGGTGTTTTCTTGTGATCTCTTTTCGTTTTATTTTTATATTTTAATAATTCAAATAGCAATTAAAGAATTTCACTTTCAAGCGTGTAAAACACGGATTTATTTTGTAAAATTTTATACTTTTTTTCATGAAATTCGACGATCGCTAAAGTAAACAATTTCACTAACATGGATTTCCTTGGTTTTAATTAGTTAGTATAAATCATTTCGTTCTAATAACTTATTAGTTTATTTAATTTTATTCGTTTTAATTCCCAATATTTTTAACATTTAATAATTCGTGCTCTCTAAATTTCAGTTCTAACATTTATATATCTTTGTTATGTATTTTATTTAATATAACAAAGATTAAAGCAGCAGATTCACACACACATCAAGTTTAATTTGATAATTTTTGAGCTTTTTGAGAGAGAGAGAGAGAGAGAGAGAGAGAGAGAAAGATCATTAGTATTGCTTTGTGTGGATCAGCACTAATTAAAAAATTTAAAAAAAATTAATTACAGCCAAACAACGGTTGGCAGGCCCATTATACTCATATTTTGTTTATAATTTTTGGAATGCTATTAAGAATTTAATAAACTTGCACTTTTCCGGAATGTAGTCAATTTTTACTATTTAACCAACATTTTCATTTTAAAAACAAAAATTGTCAAAACAATTTTCTTTTTGGCACATAAAATCGCTAAAATAACCATAAATCTGGCATCAGTGTTTGCAATGTTTTGTTGCCTAAGATTTAACATTTCAACATTTTTAACATAACAACAAACTACTCGTATTGCAATGTTCTGTACTGTTATGTAAGTTACATGATGATATTACACATGTTAAGGAGTAGTGTTTTTATTAATGTATATAAACAATGTTGGCCGTTTTCATTTATGTAGTGGAAATAGTTATGGTAGCTTAACATTTTAATTGAGATAAATTTATACCGCCACCTATTTTTGTGCATTAAATTAAATCACTTTTGATTGATAATTAGAACTTTAAACTTTAAAAGAAGTCCAAAAAATTCAATCACCAACTTAAACGGCCAAGGTTCGAATTCCAGCAAAGGTAAACAATGAAATAGTAAGTTTGCGGTTTTTCAAAAATTATAATTTAAAAATAAGAGGTCCCCCACCTACTCCAAGAAGTCCATCATCTTCAAAGCAACCGCTCCCTGACATTATTCTACTCTATTCCACCTTAAAATTTGACAACAGAAAACGAATGATCAGGAGAAAAGCTCCACCTACTGGGAAGTAGCAGAAAATAGCTAAAAACCTACTTAGCGAAGGCACTCACCGCAATTAACATGCAACGATGGGGCAATTTCTGTTGAACATGTAAAGGTGAAGGTATAACACTGACCTTTGAATGATCAGTTCACAGCAATTTGTCTCGTTCCTAAGGCGCTTAATTATATAAGAAAACAAAAATATATGTTTTGTTGTTATCCTTTATTATCCTTTCCACAAAAAATTCAATACAATGCACAGCATTTAGTACGGGATTACTCCTGAGTATTGGTCCCGATAAAAAATAATTTATTATGATTTTTAATATGATTATTTAAAAACTAAAGCAAAAAAATAAAAATACAAAAAAAAACTTAAATATTCTACACATTTTATGATTTTTAATTGATTAAAAATAAAAAAAAAAACTGTTGATGAATAAAAACTGCTTTTAACAGCAACATTTTCTTACGTATACATTGCGTCTAAACAATACATATAGAGTTACAAAATTGTTATTCTCTTGTGTGTGTTGTTCAACAATATGAGAGTATCTGACTGTTAAGACATGCAACCAGGCCTGCCATATTTGCGATTTATCGGCATTTTGCCGATTTTTTACTTTAAATTTACCAATGTGCCGATTTGCCGATTTTTGCTTCAAAAATGCCGATTTTTCAAAAAGCCTAAAATACTATATTTGTTCTAGTATATTTACAATTTTGAGCAATACTGAAATATTTGCTGCAATTATGTATCAAATAGTCCAAAAAGATGGATGAATTCACAACATTTAGAAGGTGCTAAAAATAAAACCAAAAAAGCTACTGTATCCAAGTCAATCCAGATGGCTATCTAGAATACTATGTATATTTACATGAAGCCTTAAAAATTTACTTTTAGTAGGCTGCCAATGTGGATCAAATTGATACAACAAAAAAAAAAAAATTATTAAAAGTTTAAACAAATCAAATTGAATATATTTCTTTTTTAAAATATATTCTTAAAATAGTAAATAATATTAATAGAATTTTTTAAAGTGAATTAACAGAAATACATAACCCGTACAAAAAACGGTATTCCTAAAAATAAAAACATTTATTTAACGGATTTTATGAACACAAATAATATTTTTGAAATTTGTTGGGGTGAATTTGGGAGTATTGGCTAAAGAGTTAATATCTGAATCAAAACTTCACAAAAACGAAATTAACAAAATTACTAAAAATAAGAATAGTTCTGTTACGGAAATTCTGAGAGAATTTCCTAGCTTTATTGCTAAAAAAGAAAAACAAATTTTAGATTCGGAATTCAGAAAGTTAAAATCTTTGAACTTTGAAGAAATTTTTGAAGGACTTGAAATAAATTTGTAGACTTTTTGGCAAAAAAAAAATGTCTGAAAACGAGGGGATGTAACAGTTGCATTTCCAGTGATGTCATAGTTTGTACAACAAAGTATGATCCTTCCATGATCTTCAGCAAATGTGGATAGAATTTTCAGTAAACTCAATCTAAATAAAAAAAAATTTTCGATGTTCGCTGGTAAATGAATCACTACAAGGAATTGTTTTTTCCAATAACACTATGCGACAAATGAAGACTTTTGGAAAAAATGCACGAACACCTCCGTAGAGGTTCGATTGTATTACCAAAAGTTAGTAAATAAAGTTAGATTTTGAAAATCTTTTGAGGTCCATAAAAAAATTGGAGATCAATCTGACCAAACCGAGTACAGGGTTTTACTAACCTTTGGTAGTATAATCGAACCTATACTGTGGATTACGTGCATTTTTTTCACTGTCGCACTGTGTAATTATTTAAAATTTAACAATTTAAACTGTTTTGATTCTGATGTTAAAATAGGCTTAAAAATTGTTGAACTCAAGTATGCATTTATAAAATATATATTTATACAAAAATTTTAAACTTAATAATTGAAATTTGTAAAAAGTATATTTTTTTATTGATTTTTATTTTATTTTCTATAAATGTTAATGCTGAATTGTTCTGTTTTTGTTAATAAAAATAGGTGTATGATACTTAAAACGGGAAGTTTTAATTTGCCGATTTTTTGCCGATTTTTTTACCTAGGAGTGCCGATAATGCCGATTTTTTTTTTCGAAATTTGCCGAGTTTTAATTAAAATTATCTGGCACCCCTGCATGCAACAATTTAACACGAAACAAATGCATAGAAAAATAACAAAAATGTATCTGCTCATTGCCTATAAACTTTAGTAATACGCGAACACTTCACATGGAACGTTTGTAATAAATGGAGATATTTTTAAAACGGGCGCGTGCGTGTTACCTTAAAAATTTTGTGTTGATTTAGAAAAAAAATGATTTTCTATTTTTAATTAAAATAAAATACATATCACAAAGTTACATATAAAAAAATAAAGTTTTTTATAAAATAATTACATATAATAAAAGCGATATTTTTCTATAAAGATTTACAAAGAAAAGTGTCTTATTGTCTCAATGTCCATTTTAAGTGAAACATCTTAATAAAAGATTTTTATTACAAAAAATAAAAACAAGTGCCTTTTTTACAACAAGATTTTCGAATAAAAATTTTACAACAAACGACCACCACCACTATATTTTTTTCGTATATAAAATATATGTATATAAAAAAAACTTTAAAGCATATCATTGCAGCCGCCATGCAAAGTTTTTTACATGATTTTTATTTATAACTGCAGCTGTGTTTGTGCACAAAAAAACAATTAACGTGAGACCGCATTTTAAGGAAAAATAAAAAACAAATTCACAATTTCAGGAAATTATAATTCAGAAAAATTAAAACGTAATTTAATAAAAAAAACAAACTTCACAAAAAAACATATCTGTTCTATGTATGTGTATGTGCATGCAAAAACATATTTTGTTTTGTAGTTGTTTTATTTTATTATTCCTTTTTTTCTTAGTGTGGCTTTGCTTGCGTTTAAATTTAATCAATCAAAAACAAATTTTAAGTAAATGTACCACTACTTACTTTACGCTCTTATACTCAGAGTACAATTTTTCTGAAATTGTTTTCTCTGTGTATGTTTTATATTTTCTTTTTATACTTTCAATTCAATTCAAGTAAGAACAAAAACACCACCACCACCACACTACCATCATCATTTATTAACAGCTTCACTCCAAAATAATAATAAAACCTAAAGAGTAGAAAAAAAAACGCATGATCAACAAGAAAGCCGAGCAATGTCTGTCGTTAAATAAAATTAAAAAAAAAACAACACTAACCCAACATACACAACATAACAGCACATGTTTTCTTAATTTGAACCAAATAAAAAAAGGAAAACAACAACTACAAAACCATATACATAAATTATTTCATGAGTTTTTTTTTTCTTATCATACTTTCTTCTTAGTTTTCATTACAACTTCTATACTAAAAACAAAACAAAAAACAAAACAAAAATAAACATAAAAATTCAAAAGAATCATGCCAGAATATTAACATGTGTGCGTTTGATTGCTTTTATATTTTTTATTAATGTGTGTGTACCTATAAAGTGAAAAAGTAAAAACGAATAAACGAACATCCGCTTCTATTTTTGCAGGATTTATGATTTCTAAAAAAAAGAAAACAAAATAAACAGAGAATATCTTTAATTAAAACCGTTTTAAAAAGCAGAATAACTATAAAAATAAAAACAGAATTATTGTTCATTTGCTTCTATTTTTTTTTTTAATAAATAAATAAATGTTTGTAAGAGCGACTTTAATTAGTTTAATTAAAACAAAACAATAATAGAAAAAAGGGAAAAAAGGGGGAAAAATGCCAATAAAACGAGAACTTATCAGTGATTTATAAAAAAATAGAGCCAGAAAAACCTGTGAATTAAAAATTTTGTTCAAATGAGGTGAGTATTTTTTGCTTTTTCAATAAAATTCGAGTTTAATTGAAAAAAAAAACCAAGTGTTAATCAATTAATTAAAGTTTTACTGTCATATTCATACAAAATAAGAAACGTTCATTCAGGCCTTATTTGACAAATTCCTAAGCCTGCATGCATGTCAAAAATGTGTGTATGAATACGGCAGTTAAACTGACATATGATGCAAAGCGATTTCGACTGAAATCGACAAAAATTACAAGTTGCTCTTACTTCGAAATCTAAACGGATTTGGAATTCTTTCTTTATTTTACTCATCATCTTCAGGATCACCATTGACACTTATGTACTACTTTTTCTGTATTATGAAAATATTAAAATAATTAAAACAGATAAGTTTTACAGAACTTTGAAAATACAAACGATTTTAACTTCAAACGAAATATTTGTTCAATAAAAACAGTTAATATAATATTGTGTATTTATTTGTTGAGTCATAAGAACATATGTATATATTATGTGATTTAATAACACTTCAAAATTAATAAAATTTCAATTCTACGTAAAATATTCAAGTTGAAAGATTTAATAAATTAAAGCCAAAATAGAATGATAACTTTCTACTCCTCCTCATCACTTAGTATGATTTATTTCGAACGTTTTGTTCGTACTAGTTCAAAATCTGAGCTTAACACTATCAGATTCGGGCATCCTTTCGTTGATTATTGATTTGAAAAAATCGTGCATTGTGGTTTGTTTGCTCTTATTCCGCAAATTTTTATAAATTTCTTGATAGGGAACTAAATTGTTTTGAAGATGTCGCTTAAATATTTATGCTGTGTCACTTAAGGGGTCGTTCTCCAAAATATATTCTTCCAACTTACTTATTAATCTTAAAATAATTTTATCAAAACTCTTTTACGAAAAAACAACAACTGTTTCACAAATTTTTTATAATTTAACTGGAGTTAGACTGAATATTTTTTCGCAATTTTTTACACTCTTTAGATTGATGCTTTTATTTGCAATGCCGACAACAAACTAACAAAAAAATTATTACATCAAATGAAAGTAGCATAAATCGAAGTATGGACAAAATGCAAAGAATTTTATTTAGGCAAGAAAACTTTTTTCAAATTAAAATAGTAAATAGTTGAAAAAATTTTCGCAAAAATCGGGTTGTAAGAGTAGCGTTGTAAGAAATTGTCCGTATTTTGGGAACCGCGTTGTAGCGAAAACGCGTTATAGGAAACCGCGTTGTAAGAGTTTTCCTGTACTTTTCAATTTATACCAAAATATTTTTCTAATTATTTATTTTTAATTTTTTATTTGTCGGTTCCAAAGTTTAAAAGAAAAATGGCCAATAACTTTCAAACTGCATGGGATAGATTTTTTTTCTGACTTTTCTCATGATGGTTACAATCATCAATCCTGTCACCCCGTTTCGTCTTGACGTTAAGTTCTGTGACACCCTGTATATTGTATATTATAAATCTATTTTTAAGTCTGAATCCCAAATTGATAGCATAAAAAAAATCGTTGTCAAAATAAAAAATTGTAGATTCTATTTCAAGACTGAATTTGGCAGCGTTTTTATGCGCCAATTTGTAAGAAAAAAAATCGTCAAGCTCCAGTTCTTTACTTTGGATTCCCAATGTTTTCATCAATCTTGTAAATTTAGTCAAGTTCGCATTTTTATTGTAAGAAAAAAAAATCGTCAAGCTCCAGTTCTTTACTTTGGATTCCCAATGTTTTCATCAATCTTGTAAATTTAGTCAAGTTCGCATTTTTACATTTGAATAACTAAAAGTAAATTGAAGTTATGAAAATTATAGTATTTCACGGATAATTGCCTCGACAAAAATGAAATGAATGCGTGGAAGTCATTTAAACGAAAACGCCTAACTTCCTGTATACACTGCCGCCAATACATATGAAAAAAACAAGTAATGTTATACTTATACATAAACTTGATAGACTTCAATTGCAAGGTTGTATCAAAAAAGTAGTTTGAGAGTAAATTTAACGGACATTTTATGTCTATATAATATCGAGTAGGAGTTAAGCGTGTTTAGAAAATAATTATTTTGGGTAATTAAACGAGGGGAATCTTAAGTGAAATTTCTCTTTGAGGAAAATATATTTGAAGTAATTAAGCGAATAACGCAGTTAGGCGAAAGTAATTAATCGTG
This sequence comes from Metopia argyrocephala, assembly GCA_963576795.1. NCBI lineage: Eukaryota > Metazoa > Arthropoda > Insecta > Diptera > Sarcophagidae > Metopia > Metopia argyrocephala. The sequence continues at coordinate 1,974 of CAUYWT010000036.1, read as the reverse complement.
GAATTTTATTAGAAAATGGTAAGAAAAAAATATGGTAATTTAGAAATTTAGATAAATAACCGTGAAAGCCAATTTAAGCGTGGGGCAATTATCCGTGGAATACTGTATAATCTTTTATTTTAAATTTTTCCTTTAAATGTTTTTTTTTTTTTGTTTATGTGCTGCCACTGTAGAATTTTGTCAAAATTAACAGAAAAAAGAGATCTGGCAATGCTGTACAAACTAATTCCGACTGTTTTTTCTATTAAAAGTTTTTTTTTATATCTTTTTTTTTTTTTAAATTACCGAAATAAAGGCAAAATTAATTTTTTGAAATAACTTTTTTTGTTAAAAAATAAGTACTACAAAAAAATCCTTTTTTCTATTGATAAATGTAGTTTCAAGCTTTTGTTTTAAGCTGAAGGCTTCAAAAAATGTCAACTCCGTTTATGAAAATAAAAGTGCTTTAAATCTGTGAACGTTTTTTATGTTTTTCGATTTCTTACGAATCAAATAGCGGAATGAAATCCGTTTCCGAAGGGAATTGAAGTCTGTGACATGGCTGAATATTGGATTACAAATAACGCTGCTGAACTAAAATATTGGCTGAAAAATAGTTCTATTTGTGAGCCGATGGCCATGTAGCTAGTGCTCCTTCAGATTATATATTAGATTTTACTACTTAATTGACCTTGTAAATCTAATAAGGCATAATAATAATAATAGTTCTATTTGTTCTTTTTGAATTTTGTTTCAATGCTTCTATGTTTTATATAATTTTGTTTTTTGCTTTATATTATTTGTATTTTATTGCTTTGCGTTTTGTGTTTAATATTTTTGTTGTCTCTAAAAATTTTGAAGAGAAACGTCAATATTGGAGATACGAGTTGATTGTTTATAAGCCAGTGCAGCCCTTTATTTTCGACTAGAAAAATTGTTTAATTCCCAAGTATTGTTTTATTTCTCATTTTGTTGTTACACACTGTCAGTGTTATATACAATTTTAATTGAAAAGTTTTCAAATTTTAACCCTCAAATTGATGAGAATAAAAAACATCTGCCTGCCCTCTGCTAACTGGAATATGGTGTGTTGGTACTCGTAAATTTTTGTACAATTTCATGTTTTCAAAATCACATTTTAGTTTTCAAAAACAAAACCTTTTGCGTGTATTTCATTATTATTTTTTTTTTTTGTAATTGAGTAAAATGAATGCTGACAACACTGACCATTTAAAACACATTGCTGCCCTCCTGCAAGACTCCGTATAATAATAAATTATTCATTTTAATTTTTAAGTGTTGCTTTTTGGTTTTTTGTTTTTTCCGTTCTTATTGTGTGGCAATAAGAACAGCTGGTTGACACATGAAGTCTTTATGAGATTTTATTTCTTCCTATAAAAACGTTGCAAAAATACCATTTACATTACCTTTGAAGCAATCAAGCAGGAATGGAGATTTTTTATTTACTTTTTATTTTTTTTTATTTTATTTTGCAATATGGGTTACGTTGAGCGGATATAAAAAAAAAGAAACAGTTGAAATTGAAATGTGAACAGCCGCTGTATTGGAAATATATGCATAATTCCTATCGTTTGACTTTGGTAAAAAATTAATATCATACGACTCTCTTATCCGGTATGCTGAAATGTAAACTGGATCATGAGCCAACTTGTTTTGGGGGGGTAAAGGCGATTTAATAGTTGAAAGAAAAAAAGAAGATGTAGGGGATCTCAATTTTATATATATTTTTTTTTATCCAATAGAATTACTGTTTGTGTAAAGTAGCCTTACATGCCCATATTTAAGGCAAAAATATTATATTTCAAAATATGTTTAATATTGAAAGATTTTAAAGAAATTTTTTTTCGATTAAAAGAAATACATACATATGCACATACTTATGGGTTGGCAACTAAGTAAATGCGGATTTTTCTCATTGATGGCATTTTATTTTTAGGTTAGATGACGTAATATCAAATACATTTTGTTATTTTG
>CAUYWT010000035.1:0-34473 GCA_963576795.1 Metopia argyrocephala | reverse complement strand
CATTTTTTATAACTGAGTTCATCTGAAGCTGGCGAAATATGGTCATTTTAGGCAAAGAATTGTTTTCAGTGATAAATCCCATTTTTGGTTGAATGACTATGTGAATAACATAAAGCAATAACAATTTTGAAGTCGTTGACGAATTATCGTTATCTCGTATCTGTTAAAATTTAGTGTTTTGTTTGTTTTACAACGTTGGCGTCATGTCATCATTGGTCTTCGTTTCTGTTGTTACATTGAATGGGGAGCGTTATAGAGCAATGCTCTACGAATTATTGTTTAAAAAATTAATCAACTACACATCAACAAATTTTTTTTTTTGTTATAGCTTAAATTTTTGAATGAAATATTTTCCGATTCATGCAGAAGAGTACAAATAATTTTGAGTGCGAAAAAATTTTGTTGATGAAGAAAACCAAGAAACCGCTAAACTGTAGTATATGACCAAAACCAAAAGCGAAAATACACTGCTCTTTGTTTGCTCAGAAGTTTTGATGCAACTACATTGTTAAAAATTGTTCCATCAGTTTACAATTTGTTTTTGTTTCTCTCAAACTCTTTTCATAATAAAAAAAGAAAAAAAAAAAAGAAAAAAAAAAATGAACCAACTCATTCTTATCTCCTTCCCATAAAATATTTTCAAAGAAAAGCACAATGTACTGCACGATTAAGGGTCGTCCCCTGAACCAAAGAACTGTTCTATAGCAGTTGTATCCAACGCACTTTGATTAGGGTATTTGTGGTAAACAGTTTTGGATGATCTTACAATTTAACATTGACTGGTGCTTGTTTTTAGTGAAGTAAATAACAAACATGGTTTCTCCAAAATCTAATTGGCTGTTGTTGCTCTTGTCCGTGCATATGCATTGGACACAATTGTTCTACAGCTAGTTCGTCCAACAAAATCCAAAGATTATAAATAACAGTAAATTTGTACTTGATTAATCAACTATAAAAAAATTTCAAAATTTACTAAAAAACCATTATTATATTTTTCATTATCACCTTTTTAAATTAAAAACACTTTAAAATTCAAAATCTGTCATTTTAATTATATTTTCAGTCATAAAACTAAAGTAAAAACGAAAAATAAAAACAAAACCAATGAAAACAAAAATACATACCCGCAAACATTTATAAAAAACAAATCTTTTTATACGATTGTCTTAAAATAAAAAAACTACAAAATCCGCAACAAAATTTACTTGGCATTGTAGCGGCGGAATAAAGAAAACCATAACAAAGTAGTTTTCCGCCAAGTTGACTTTTATTAAATCTACATTAAAGCCAACATAATAAGAGTATTTATGTGTAAGTAATAGAGCAAAAACGACGAAGAAAGTAGAGTTTTGGAGAGTGTATATGCGCTTTTTTTCTCTTATAAAAGACTGTCACTGTTTAGAAATGAACTCTGATACTTGGGATATAGAAAATAACAGTTTGCAGTATTATTACCACTACAACTATAACTACAAATGCTAAGACGACCACTATATACATACATAAGTAGATAACAGGTTAAATAGCCTAACGTATACAATTTGTTTCAGATCAACAAGGAGGATTCTTTAAGAGCTGTATAATAAGAAGAATAGAGAAAGCAAAGCTCTACAAAAAATGACAGTAAATGTTTAAGAAAAGAAGTATTAAATAAAACCAACATCCACATAAACAGTCATAAAAATAGTTCCTTGCTTGAAACCTTCCCTTTTTTTGCATTAAAATCCGGAAATTTATTTGTTTTTATAACACCACAAACAACAACAAGAACAAGCATAAACTACTATAACCTCATAAAGGAATAACAGCAACAGTAACAGAAATGGTTAAAGCAATAATAACAACAACAATAACAGCTTTAATATAAAAATTAAACCGTTTTAGAAAACAGCAAAAACGCATTTGCATTTTCATTTTTTTTCTCTCTTTTCTGAGCTTTTGTTTTAGGTTTTTTTGTTTTTATTTCATTTTGTGAGAACGAGTGACAATAACCTGCATTTGTTTAATAGGGTGTTTGTATGGCTATGCGTTGTTGTAGTGCTGGTAGTGTTTTTTGTTTTGTTTTGCATTTAAAATAAACTATTAGCTTGACATCCCAGCTCTGTAAACAATAATATTTAGAAATTTGTTAGTAAAAACAAGTTAAAAAATGCAAAAAAAATAAACAAAAAAATAAACATTTTAAATGAAAAAATAAATTCAAGAATAACATTAAACAAAGTAGACTATTTATGGCAAGAGGGAAAATTTTATGAAAACTCAAACAAGTATGAAAAAAAAAAATACAGTACTTTTTTATTATGCAAAATGTACTTTTTTAATTTAATACTTTAATTTATTAGTACTTTACGTTTGATAAAACCGTTGCTATTTGGTTAAGGCCTCATTACTCAAACGTAAACGTAAACGTTGCGGAACAGCTGTTCAGTTTTGCTTATCAAGCCTATGTGTAAATGATTACTCATACGTAAACGTAACGTTGCGTTGCGGGCGAATCCAATAAATTTAAAATTTTTCTTCGTTTTTACGTATCAGCTCTTTAAAAATTGTAAACCAATTCTAAACCATTCGCTGAACTCGGCCGCAACGTTTACGTATCCGCAACGTTTACGTTTGAGTAACAAGGCCTTTAGACTTTTCCAACATATATAAATTGTGATATTTTCATTCCACTTTATAAATGTACTCGTTATACATACATACAAACATATGTTGCATAATATTTCTTAAATATGTATGTATGTATACCCAGTTGGCACAAATGTCGTGCAAGACATTGTCGTCTAGTATGTCAGTAGGATATGTCACTAATAGTTGTTGGCTGCATCGAGGAGGTGTTCGCGCACGATGATTTGTAATCTATTTTCTTGAAGTTGCCTATGATAAACGGAATATTGACGAGATGCTTCAATAGTTCATATGTACAATGTGCGGTCGACAACAAGTTCAGTTACATTGTCGCTCGGCCAGTCGTGCACGATTTTTGCGTCATTTGTTTAAAAATATCCTTGGCGAATTGCTTTGTTTGGCGTCTATGAGTGGTGCAGAATAGTCTATTGTTTTGCACCCATTCTCGAAATTTTCTACGTTGGAGCCAACTGGCTATATAGTATTCTTATACATACGTAGATATATACATATGTATCTGTGTATATGTTTTATATATGAAAATTTTCAATTGAAGGAAACTTTGTTTTTTGGATAGCTTTGCACTACACAGATCCTTTTGATTTGTTTAAAAATTTTTACTGTTTTTTCTAAATCAAAAATATACAATTATAATTGTATAGTAGTTTGATATTTACTGACACTACAAATCGCTCCCACTGTAAGAAATCCACTGCACGTACTCCCTTCAAGTTGACAGGTTTTTTACAACTAATATTTATACTTGATTTGGGTGTAAAAAGTTTTGGGCGTTCGTGGGTTATAATTATGGAATGGGGAGATATCTAAAATCGTATTGTAGTAATTGGCCTAAAAAAATGTGGAATGAAATCTGGAGACATACATATATCGAACAGTGTAGCTGCTCGGGGTAAATCGCAGTTTTCTTTATGGTGCTGTTATACTATTTGAGGATACTGGTGGAATTTCAGACCGTTCAAGAACTGGCCGTCTGCGCTGTGCGACCTCCCAGAGCCGTCAAATCCACTTCGAAAGCAGCAAATATTGTCGCGTGAGATGAATATATCTTAGGTATCCACTTCTCGAATAATTAAAGATAACTTGCGACTTCGGGCTTATAAGAGACACACGGCGCATCTACTTACGGCGGCTTTGAAGAAGAAACGTAAGTAAAAATCAAAAGCACTGATTCGCCAGTACGCCAATAATGGTCACTGAAAAATTCTCTTTATTGATGAGAAAATTTTTGCTGTCGATTAGTCGTTCAAAAAACAAGATAATAGAGTCTATACATCAGTCTTCTCGACAAGCAAATTAATTGGTACCGAGAGTTCAGAAGACTGGCCATCGGGTAGTCTAGACTTGAATCCCTTAGGCTACCATTTATTGTCCGTTTAAGAAGGCATGGTCTGTACTACTCACCACAAAACATTTGGATTCTCTTAGGCGTGCACTTATCAGCGCAGTTTACAATTTCCCCATGGAGGTCGTGCGTACTGCCATAAATGATTGACTTGTAAGACTTCGATCGTGTTGTAGGGCAAATGGCGGACATTTTGAATAGTTTTTCTTTTGTTGTATTCTTAAATATTTAATAAACCAAAATACAAAAAATTATTAAAAAATATATATGAAAGTACTAGGTATATACATAGTGCATACATATTCACTAAGAAATATAATTTTACTACGTCTCTGAGTTAATTCAGTGCTTTCATCTATGAAGAAGCAACGAGTAGGAGCGAGTGAAAAGTAGAAAAAAAGGAATTAAATTGTATTTATTTTTAATATATTCAACAAACAAGAGATCACAAGTTGTAAGTTTTCTCGTTTTTTCTCTGTCGCATTAGCAACTAAAACAAACGATTTTATATACATATACACCAGTATTACTGACATTTTGGTGAATGAATAAACAAAAAAAAAAAAAAAAAAAACAAAAAAAAAAAAGACCAAAACCCGTATCTAAAAAAAAAGCTAAACATTTTATAATAATCTAAAATAAGTAGTAGAAAAGGAGAGAGATTATGCGAAAAAAATATTTTAGTATGTTTATGAACTAATTGAGGTTAAGCTGTGAGGGCTATCAAGTATGCATGCAAAGCACTATACTTTTTGCTAAAAAAAAGTAAGGCTATGTTTTATAGACGCAGAAGCAAAAGACTGAGAAAGAAAAAAGAAAGAGAAAAAAAAAGAAAAAAAAAAAAACAAACAGTAACGAGTTAAAAAATATTTGAGAATAAGAGAATATTGTTGTGCATAATCTAATAAGTAGAACAGTAAAGGATAAAACAACGAAACCTTTATGATAAAGTTTTTTTTTATTGTTTTTTTATTTTAATTTTAATAAATATAGAAGTACATAGCATGCGTTAGGTCGTTAATAGTGGTTACAATGTTAAATGTAAGTCAACTTCTCAACTGTCAACGCATCTAAATGTTAAAAAGTTTTTCAACTTCTATACCTTAGATGGGTTGCCAATTTTGCCAGTGTAAATTCACTATTTGAACTTTTTTTGACAGACTTACTTTTCTAACTTAAGTAATTGCTATAAAATTCTAAAAGGATTCAAAAACTTGTGCGTTCTTTTTTTTTGCGATGAAATAACCGAAAATTGAATCCAATACGTAACCACCAGCAAAATATTTTATAAGTGCTTAGAATGTATTTAAATACCAATATACTGTGTTCAGATATGCGTCATTATTGAGATTATCGCAATAAAAAGCATTATTGAGCTCAGTATTCCATAAAAATTTTAATTAATTATTGTTCAATAAGTACAAAATTATTATAAATATAGAGTAAATTAAAAATGCAACACTGTCATAAGTGTGTTTAGTGACCATATTACTAGCTCATTGGTTTCTGTTGATTGATTATTCAATGACCAGTAATATGCCTTCACCACTAAATAACCTAACACCAATTAACCCCAAGAAGGCCAAACAGTAGAGTTAAAATTAGGGAAGAAATACAAGATTATAATATGAGATAATTCTTAGTTACTGCTACTCAACTGTCTTTCAGGCATAGGAGATTCTGCCGGAGAGCTTGTTCTCCCTTATCTTAGCTAGTTGAGTCCTTGCAGTGTAAGTCTCTACATCACGACAAGATGATTATATTCTTGTGTCTAATTCATATTTATTTAAGACTATATACTATGAAGACCAAAGTAATTATTTATAAAACCTACAATCTTATCATTCTAAGTGTAGAACAGGAATTTCGAGAATAGATATTTTTTTTCGAAGCAAAGTTCCACAGTTTATTAGCGTTTTGCTGGCATTTAAGAGATTCATTATGACTTACCAAATCTAATATCCAGTTATCAAATCAGAGCTATTGATATGGACAGTTCTTTTAAAGCTAAAAAAAAACTTCGTTTAGTCAGCATAGTTCCATAGCTGTTCCTGCCCTCAATTTTCCATTCTTTTGCTTATCCTCATAGTTTTCTTTCCACAAACTTCTGACATAAGCAAATATTTTAACTCTTGGTTTCGGTCTTGTTTTGTGGATTTTTCTATTGGCAAAAATTGGCATCTTTTCCGTTTTGCTTAAATCAACACCTTTATCCTTTTTTTAAATTTATGAATGATTTGTTTTAATAATTTTTAAAAATTTTGACCAAAATTTTGTTTTAGAAAATGTTGAATTTTTATCAAAACTTCAGAAAGATCTGTAATTACTTTATTTTTTTTAAAACAGGTATTGTATAAAAATAAAATTTTGTGCTGAGTTTTTTATGTTTTATATTCTATTATTTTGGATAGTCACTGTTTCCTGTTAAGTAATTTTAAAATAAAGGTTCATTTTGTGGTTTCATACAACTTATAAATATTTAATAATTTTACTTAAGTTGTAATGCTTAGAAATAAATATTTAAAAAAACGAAAAATAAAAAATTAAAAGAAAAATGAAAATATATTAATGGTTACTTATTTTTTTTTAATTTAATACAAAAAAAACTTAAAAACAACAATTTTTATAAAATTTTAAAAGCTAATAATTTAGATTTATTATGGACTTTTTTTCTAATTAAAAAAAAGTAACTCATCCTGAAACAACGTTGTTTATTTTGTATGATTTCCTTTAATTTAAAAAGCGGAGAAAACAAAAAAATTGTAGCAAATGCTGTTATTTTTAAAAAAGAATGGAGATACAAAACCAGCTAACAAAACGTGGCAGTAACTTCCTCTAGGGACTTGCTATTACACGTACAAACATTTCCTATAAACATTTGCATATTATTTTCTGTTGTTTTGCAGAAAATAGTTTTTTTTTCTGCTTTATTTTTGAAGGACGTTTTGAGTGCTTGCATAAGCATTTAAACATTTATATATTTAGCCCCGAGTGCATTTAAAACTACACCAAACTAATGGTAAAAATCATTTGTAAATATTACTTTTGTAACCCTCTTATGATTGCAACAATAATTGTTAGAACAAAGCTTTGTTTGCAGTCACTGCAAAAAAAAAGAAATACTACAAAAATATTAATAGTTTTTAGCATTGATTGATTAAAAGTTATTAAATGAAAGCTAATTAATAGAAAAATTTTTTAATACATATTAAAAGGTTTAGTTGCTATAAGGGTTTGAGAGAGAGAAAATACAATAATATCAAGCAATAAAGTTGAGTTGAAATTGAAGGCCACTTTTTAAGTGTTATTTTTTTAAATATACTTATAGAATATCTTAGTTTTTTGAAACATAAATTTAATTTTTTTTATAAAATGTTACAAAAAAAGAAAAGACTTTTATATACTTAAAAAAATTTTATTACACTTTCGAAAGAAGTATAAAAATATAAAATCGTTACAGAACTTATTACATACGTACATGCATAATTGGCCATTACAACCCTGTGTCAAGGTTACAGCCTAGCTTCTCGCGGTATTCATGTTGTGCGTGTTAATTTTTATCCATGAGCTTGTTTATGGTAATCAGTTACTCTCAGAGCTTTTGCTATAGTGGTTGAGCGCGTGCACAGAAACTCAAACGACCGAGGTTCAAATCCCAGCTAAGGAGAAAAAATAATAAAATTTGCGGTTTTACAAAAATTATAATTAAAAAAAAAAATAAAAGGCTCCTCCCCTCCATCTTCACGAAATCGCTCCCTGACATTTCCATCCTATTCCACCAAGAAAACGAATGATCAGGAGTACAGCGCCTTATTCTGGGAAAATAACAGCTAACCTACTTAAAGAAGATGTTCGCCACTCACATTCAACCTCCAGATGGTGCAATTGCTGTTGATCATTCAAAGGTGAAGGTATAACACTGGTCTTTGAGTGATCAAATTGACAGCAATTTGTCTCATTGACATAAGGCGCTTAACATTACTTCTTCACATCTATGTATCTATGTATATCTATATATTCAACATTCCAATACAATGCACTGTATTAAGTAAGTAGGGGTTTACTCCGGAGTATTGGTCTTAAATAAAAAAAAAGAAGACTGCTGAGAGGAAGTCGCCGAAAGAAATAATTTTCTTTATATTTATTTTTTTTCAAGATGTCAGAGCTGGGGTTTGAACCTTGGGCAGAATTTTTTAGGTTGTAAATATTTATCTCCGTTAAATTTTTATCAGTTTGTAATAGCTTCAGATTTTGAGAGTGTATTCAAAATTCTGTAAGTGAAAAGTGTGCAAATTATGCATGCGGTTATTAAGATATATTTTTATATTAGTAACCTTGCTGGATTGTTTAGAATGTCATGTGTAACAACAACAGTTTTAATTCCTCCACGCACTGTTTAAGGTCAGAGGGCTTTTAAAAGATAAACACTTTGTTTAAGAATAAACAATATTCAGATTCTTTATTAAAAATGTTCCACTATTTATACTATTTAAAATTAATTTTACAAAACTATGTATGTATATACTACTCATTCTAATACAAAGTAGACCTACCTTCACTTTCATTGGTTACAATTTCACTTAATATTTCACTCATTTTACAATATTGCTTAGAAGAAATAATTTTATAATACAAAATCATCATTACTACCCCTTAAATTAGTTTTTGTTATTATTTTTTAGCATTTAGATGATATAAATTATTACTAGGGCAACCAAAAATATGCGTTAGTATATTTTTTTTCTGGATGTTACTGAGATAACAAGCAAAATATTATTTCATTTTAGGAAAAACTACGACATTTAACCCCTATTTGTTACGGCATATTTCACCATAAATGCAAACTTTTGCATTTTTAAAATGTTTTCATATATGTATGGCGTATTTTACAAATTTTTACATATTTACGTTACCAATTTTTACTTCTTCAAAAAAAATGACTATATACTGACACATAACTTAAGTATTTATAATCTATTAAAAATAAGGATAGTCTTCAAAACGCTTAAAACTAAATTAAAAAAACTAAAAGTAAAATTCTGTTTTGTAAAGTTTGCAATAAGCCAGTGCCAGCAAAGAAAATTGTATATTGGCGTGTGGGTACACCAATATAAAAAAAATTTAAATGGTCGTTAAGAGAGTATTGGGTTAAATAAAAAATAATATATCAGTTTTCGTTTCCAAATATATTCATATACATATGGGTAAATGTATATTAATTTAGAATATATAAATTTGTTCAATTGTATTAAAAATACATACTTATTTATAAACAAAAGTGTGTTTGTCTCTGAAGAGATCCAGACTCGACTAGTTGTCTTTCTTGTTGCATGTTGTTGTTGTTGTTGATGATGCTTGGTTGATTTTATGTTATGTTAATTTCGCTATTAGGTTTTTATTCCCAATAACTTGCAAATATGTTAGACTCCTTGGTCCGTGTTTCAAAACGGGTCCCGAAGGTATCCTGAATCTTTCGCATTGTTAATCATATAAGTGCATATAATAAACATAAAAATCAATGGTTAATATGCTATTATAAAATATTAAAAATATTTAAGCACTATATATAATAAATCTATCAACACTTTATCAAATCAAGAGCATTTATTCTATGTTAAAATGCAAGCAAAATAATTTTATTAAACTTACGCCAACCTTGATTTTATGATAAATACACTCTAAAACTTTTCCCAAAATTTAGGTTCATATTATGTCTAAATTGGTGTTGAAAATTTGTTGTTGTCTAAAATTATATAAATCTCATTCTTAATTTTAAAAAAAGTAAAAAATTTAAACAAAAAAATAAATTTGCTATCAAAATTGTTCATGTTTAAACAAATTATGTTTAAATTTACAAAATAATGTTCAATATTAAGCACATTTGCATAAAATCAGTAAAAAATTTGTAAAATTAAGCACTTTTGCCTAAAAATAGATATAAATGTGTAATATTGAGAACATTTTAGTAAAAACGGTATGAAGACGTGGTAACAAAGCGACGAAAAAAAGAAGAAGCATTCATTTGCAATAAAAAGTTCAAAAGAGTCGCGTCGTGTTCTGGAATTTTTTTAAAAATTAAATTTGCAGTGGCTGCAGCATCTATATATTAAAAAAAAGTGCTTTGTATTCAGCTGGTGGTGTTTATTGTAATTTATAACTAGTTTATTAAATGTATTAAAGTGTATATTAATTATGTATATTGTATGTATGTATATTAATTAAAAAAAATTGTTTGTTGCAAAATTGCAGAAAAAATTAGTTTAAGAGTTTCTCATCTACATTTGTACGTACGAATATAAAGAAGAAAAATGCAATGTGTTTAATTTATATTTTGGATTTTATGTGTTTTAATTAAATTTTTTTATGTATGTATATGACAATATGTATGTAACATACATATATGCAATATTATGTAACTTTTTAAAAGAGTTAAAAAAGTTATGGATATATGTATATATGTACAATATTTTATATCTATTTATAAGTATTATATATAGATTGTTTGTAAGATTTATAATTTATAAAAAATTAAATAAATTTATTGAAAATATATAATTTAGGCATTTTCATTTAAGGATTGTTGAAAATAAATATATGAAAGGGGGGAAAATTAGACATACATTGCCTAAAATATTTAAACATTTTTTGTTTAATTTTAGACATATTTTGCTTAAAAACTAACCAAATGTCTAAAAAAACTAGATGTTTAATTTTAGGTCGAAAACAGTCTGTAAAGTGTTGCCTACTATTATCGACCTAATTTTCAGCAAAAGTGGTTTAGAGTGTATGTATTTATGTTAATAGATTACAATGTCCTTTATAGAAAAAATGCACACCATTATTATAATATTATTAATATTAAATTTTCCATAATGGATATTCAGGTTCATCGGGCTTAACCTTTAAGCAGTTTCACGTACTATTTAACTCTCTATTCAGAGTTCTTTTCAACTTTCCCTCACGGTACTTGTTTACTATCGGTCTCATGGTTATATTTAGTTTTAGATGGAGTTTACCACTCACTTAGTGCTGCACTATCTAGCAACACGACTCTTTGGAAATGCCATCTAGTAATCAACTAGTGAGTGAGTTAATAAATTATCTTAAGGACATAAAATAACCTGCGATAATTATTATGTTATAAAAACAACGAAAATAACGAACACACCAAACATATGGAAGAAAATTATGCGATTATAATTACAGTAAATCTACATTTCATCTTCAATAATAATATTACTATACAGAGTTTAAATAACAAGGTAAATTTAAATCAATTTACATTCCTTCAAATACGGATATACGTATCAAGAAGAACAATGATTATTATAATAAAAGGGGAAAATAATATGATAAGATATGTCTATTTATGCATATATAAAAAAAGTTTTTATCCAATTTAGATTGGACAAAAATATTTACCATAAAACAGTATCTCGAAAGTCAAGAACATAAAAATGAATCTAGCAAACATTTAGTTTCAAATGTGCACCAATTACTCCCGTTGATGTCGAAAGAACTTCCTCGAGGTAAAAGAGCGTTTTCCGATCAAACACATGGTGGCTAATTTTATTTGTTATTTTTATGTTTTCAAATTTTCGCAAAAAAATTCACGTGGTTTTATATCAACATATGTATGCATTATGAGTTTTATAGAGCATATTTTTAACGCTTAAAACTGTTTTTTCAATGAATATTTTAGGCGCTTAAAACTAATTTTTTAGAGCATATTTTTGGTTGCCCTAGTTATAACAATAACAAAATGTACGCAGAACAATCGAGTATATTTAAAGTTATAAATCATTACAATAAAAAAATATAAAATTATAAAAAATTAAAAATAAAAATTATTCAAAATTAGAAAATTAAAATAGATGTAGAAAGTACTTATGTTTAGAATTATATGCAATTAAAAATTGTAAATGAAATTGTTGTTGTATAATTACACTGTACAACAATTTGAAACTTTTTGCAAAATTACGGGGTTCTGACGAATATAATCTTGAATTTGATTGTGTTATGTTTTGTGTTTTTGTTATGTTTTGGATTTTGGTGTGTTCTGACATATAAAGTAAAATTTTTTGGCCAACATTTCATCCCCACCCCTTCCGTTTTTCGGGGTGCTTTTTATGAAAGCCGCAAAACGCAGTTATGCGGCGGAGTTAGAGTGTTAATATGTTCTACGAAAATATTTGTCGTGATATTTTCTACAAAGTTGCATAACATACCATATACCCCAGATGTAAGGAAAACATAGTTTTATACACCGATATGATGCAAGAGTTCGCCAGAGATGGACAATTTTAACTGTATCTGAAATAAAACTCCGTAATTTTTTTTCGTGTTGAACAGTCTTATGTAAAAACGAATACATAAAAACAATAGAAATTACTAGAATAAAACATTAGAACTATAAATAGGGATACACGTTAAGGTATAGTAGAATTATGTAAAAACTAATATATAGAAACAATATAAATTACTAAAAGAACTGTAGAACTATAAATAGAGCTACACATTCAGGTTTAGTGTTAGTTGTAGTTAAGTATATAAGGCATTATTGAGGGTAACCTTAAATCGAAAAGAATATGAGTTACTCGAAAATCTTGAAATAATAATTTTTCTTTTTATTATTTTTGTGAAATGATACCAAACGATCAATTTTAAATGCTTTGACCCTTGCTAGTAAATTTAATAGCAAACAAACATTGCAGTTTTTGTATTTATAATATTTTATAAAATTAAATTAAATTAATTTAAATTAATTTAAATTAAATTAATTTAATTTTGGTGACCAAAAAGCCCAGTTTTTTATAAAATATTATAAATACAGAATATATAAAATATATATACAAAGGTCAATATTAATTGTGAAAACTGATTGCAATTTTTGTTTGTAATTTTGTGTAGACCTGCTTCTATTATAAAGTGCCCCTTGTTAAGTCTGTCATACTTTGCTTTCTATATTAAGGTATTATACTATAATTTAAATACTTATTGTGCCACATATTGGTTACTGTCACTGTGTTATTTATATGTACACACTGCAAGTATCTCAGTCAATAAGACCTAACATCTACACTAAGTCATTATGAAAGTACATCCCTACAGTAACACAGTATTATCTGTAACTGTATACTAATTTATATTGATTGCATATCCTGTTGCAGAAACTTATTTTCTTGCTCTTCTTTTTTAGCGCTATCGTCCTGATTATTTGGAAGATTATGAAAAAATTGGTTACAAACATACCTTGGCTACATTTTATTCTAAAGCCTGTTTTTGGTGGCTAACACCTTTACTTTGGTTTGGCTATAAAGAACCTTTGGAATTGGAAGACTTGGGACAAATGCGTGTCGAAGACAGTGCCCGTGCTCATTATGATAGATTTTTGCTAATCTATAAAACAGCTAAAGTGGTAAGTAATAAACAAATACCATTAAAAAATGTTATACAAAAACACAAATATAAATTACATAAGGGAATAAAATTGTAGTTTTTTTGTTTTGACTCTGCTCCAATTTTAATTTACAGGTACTAATTGTATTTTAAATTTTTGTCCAAAATTTGAAAGTTCAAAACATGGTATAATCATCATATTACTTTCGATTGTCAAAATATTGTTTCTTCTTCTTGTGTTTTTATTTTAACATTAAACAAATTTGAATTTAAAATATTATCTTTAATGATAAAAAACTTAAAACAAGAAAGAATAGGATTTCTTTAAACAGAATTTAATATTTTAGAAATCTATTTTGCATCTTTAATACATAATAGTGTCGAAATTTTGGTTACAAAATTTTTGCAATTTAAATTGTTCCCGCTGGTATTTTTTTTTGAGTGGAACTGATTGCTTGCGGGTTTGCGAACTGTCTGGCCTAAAATTATTTTATATTTTTAACCGAGGTGGCGTATGATTAATAATAATTTGTAGGTTGTTTTTGGAAACTGCTTATATAACTATGTTTCTTTGTTAAAAGAGAATAAGCACAATTTCGTTTTTATAATATTTTTCTTATACTTAATTGAAAAAATTAAGTTTTATAACTTACTGGCATTCATTAAGAAAGCAGTATGTAGCAGTGTCTGCTAGATCCTAAGAGAAATAATAGCTCTTATAGGAAAAAGTGCTTTGCAACTTTGCTTAGTCTTGATTGAGTATAGAGGTTAGAGTACTCGCACAAAATCAAAAACAGCCCAGGTTCCAATCCCAGCAAAGGTGGAAAATTAAAAATTAAAATTTGTGGTTTTTCGAAATTATAATTTAAAAAATATTCAAAATTCAGTGGCATCAACTGCTTAAGCTATATTTACACCACATAAGTTCTCATCTGATCAGTTACAACTCAGACGGCAATAATTTTGAAAGTAGAAATGTCCTATTTTCAACTGCGCTCAGATAAAAACAATAAAAATTAAATTAGATTTGTAATTAAACTATCTGAGTCTATCTGAGAGCGCTTCTGATATAAAACTTAGATGAGAACTTAGGTAGTGTAAATATAGCTTTAATAACACAAAAATTTTTATGCTTTATAAAGTCAAGTCAAGTCAAACTATTATTCAAGAGTTGTTATCATAGTTTGAAGTTTGAAATTTTATTGAGCCTTTTTTTAATTTTCATTACAAAGAAAAATATACAAATAATTACAGAGAGAACTTAAGACTATAATGTAATATCCTAATTTACTTAGAAATGATTCCAGCACCAAGCTTTACAAAAATGGGAAAATATTGTAATAATAAACGCTTCTGCTCGCAAAGCTTCCTTTTTTGATATGAGAATATTGTATCATACCAAATTTTCTTAGAAATTAAAATATACTTAAAATTAATTAAAATTAAAAAAGAAAAACAAAATATAAAGAAAAAAATAAAAAACAACGTTAAACAATAAAAAAAAGTTTAACTGTCCTCTATGAGTACCGAGCAAAGTCTTATCATAAAATTTACATCGAATTGAAGTGTTAATGTCAAAACATGGAGCATTTTCAGATATATAACCAATAGGTGATAAATAATTAATGTTGGATTGTTTTCGAATAAATAAAGACATTTGAAAATCTTTTATTTTGACAACGGAAATTTTTCCCAATATAACATCTTAAAATTTTCCTTTCAAACACTTCAAATTCTTTTAAAACAGAAGGCGAAATGGTAAACCAAATGTGAAAAGCATACAAAAATACTGGTCTTATTCTAGTTTTATATAACAAAAGTTTTGTTTTAGTCGATAAATGTCTGTTTTTTAATAGCCTTGAAAATATCCCTATTATTTTATATGCCTTTCCAACAGCGGTACGAGCATGGTTTTAGCACTCCTTTAATAAAATTATTTAAAAGTTTTCTTAGTAATAGATCTTTTAAAATATTTTTTAATACTAATTTATCAGAACAGGGTGAAGTAAAATGTGGAGTTCCACAAGGTTCTATTTTAGCACCACATCTTTTTAACATATTTATGTATGACTTTCTTCATATTATAGATCAATCCATAGGGATATTATATGCCGATGATTGTTTATTATATGCACACGATGAGTCCCCATATAGAGCGCTAGACAATGTCTCTAGGCATCTATCGACAGTCAAACAATTTTATAATAATTAGGGTATAAATACATCAAAAAGTGAAGCAATATGCATCCGAAATGCTTCTGGTAAATGCAAAGGTTTCGTAGTCCCTGAAAGTAAATTGCTTCGTTTGTACCTAAACGGAGTAGAGATTCCTATAAGAGATAATATAAAATACCTGGGAGTTAATTTTAGTAATCTTCTGAAATTCAATAAGCATGCTCGAGTTGTTATCATAAAACTTTAAACATATTTGTATAAGTATACTTATAATTTTGATAATATATGTTTGTATATGCCCAGTAAATAATACGCTCTGACTTTCGTTTATACAAAAGTACCATATTTGCTTTTATTTTAATTTTTCTTTTCCATATACTGTTTTCAATAAAACCCTCCTCTGGGATGAGTTTCTCTTTCCCTGTATATACACAAATTTTTTAAAATATTCGTAAATTAATTGTTAATAATGTTTATTTAGGCGTTTAACTCTTTTTCTTTCTTTTCTCTCCCTCTTTCGCTTTTGCTCATTTTGAATTTACATAATTTTCTTTATCCAAATTTCTGTGTATGTATAAGTACAAACATGCATGATTAATTATAAATATGTGCATTGAAATCTTTTTTTTTTTTCTGTTAACCAATACTCGTAAAGGCATTGAAGTAAATTTAAATTAAATTGAATGTGTTTAATTGCAGGAGTATAAACAGAATTTATTTATGCTCTTAGTAATATAGGGATTAAAAGTGTGTGTGAGTGCGGTAGAGTGAGAGACATTGAGAGCTGTTATCAATGAAAATATTACAATACTAAAAAAAGTAAATTGTATTTTCCTTATGCCAACTTTAAGTATAAAAATAAATATAAAAATTAATTGCCATTATTGAAAACAGGTGGTGCTTCAAAGAAAAAATAATAATAAAACTGTTTTAAAAGTAGAGACTTACGCATACATACATATACTATGTACATATATACATATCGTCGTGCTCGTAAGAGATTTGCGCCAGACTTCACTTCCGTACAGTAGCACTAATTTCGCGCTGTATTAGTCTTCTAACGTTAGCTATGAGTCTGCTCAGCATCCCCACTATTATTCCCACTAAGATTCACCGGCTGATAATCTCTTGTCAAATATTATTTTGCCCCGGACATTCAAATCTATCGTCAGGGAAATATGTTTTCTCATCAATAGCATCGATTCAGTTTTCTCCATAGCGAGACTTAATTCCCTCTCATCCAGCCAGATCTTGGTTCTAAGTATTGCCATTCTGAGTTTTCTCTATGCGTCGTTTACGCTTTTGGAGCCTATAAACATTTTGTGGTTCTGATAAAACTACAGATTGTGCCATGTGTATGTTTTCCCGTTAGATGACGTACTTGTAGATTCCCCTATATTTGAGAGAAAAAAGTTAGAGAGAAATAAAAAATTATTTCACTGTTATGAGTACACACTAACCTTTTTCGTGAAGTCATTTCACCTAGATGCTCAGAAAATTTAAATTTTATGTGCATGATGCCGTACTCTTTAGCTCTATAATTCTTGGCAAATATAAGTACTTCGTATCCACATACAAACAGAGAGAATTAAAAAGAGCGAAAAATAATATTAATTTCTACGTAAACGTATGTATGCCTCATATACGTATGTTTATGCAAATTGTTCTCAGCCATAAATAAACATAGTGATATTTTGAATTTTTTGGCCAAATCAGAATATGCACAGTGAGCGGGTTTTTCCGTTAAGGTAATAATTTTGGGAGTATTTTCTGCAATTTCCACTTTTTTAATGTGGAATTCTCGTGATGAATGGCGGTCTATATGGCTTATAGCCCCATCAATGGAAACGCTCCACGTGTTGCATTTCTTACCATTTTTAGTATTCTGCAGTCATGGGAGTTTTTCTTCCATTCTTCTCGAAACGCTGCAACGATTTTCTTTATTTTTCTAAAAGTAATTTAAAAATCTTAAATACCAATAACAAAGCGTAAGTTTAGAGAATGCATTGTTATTGATAAACTTAAAGTTTTATAATTGGTATACAATCGGATAATAAACAACAATTAATTAACAATTCTGAAACAAGGTTACCAGCGGCAGTCACTGAAATTTAAAAGCGTTTTTTGCCGTATTATGAAGTATAATAATCATTCGTGCGCTGGTCAATTTCTAACCTGCATTGATAGGGATATATCGGAAGACATGTTCATACAGGAAAACTAATGAGAATAAGATTACAAACAAAGTACAATCTCTATTAACAACGCTTTGTGTGAGTTCCTCCAAGAGAGAGAGGAATAAAACGGAATACGGTTGCAAATATTGTCAAAGCCAAAAAGGCAGCAACAAAACTGCTCCCAACAAAACACTCCACTAAAACCAATGCGCTCAGAAACTCAGTAAAATGTTACTGGGCCACAAATGACTTTGAAAAGTAAAAAAAAGAATAAAAATAAAACACATATAGTCTTTGTAGAACAACGGATTAGGCCATAAAAACAGCCAAGTCAGAAAAGGAAAGTTAAATTTTTTTTATATTTTTACCTGTTGTGACCACATTTAAATCTTTTTTTTTGCGTTTAAAACTGTTTTATGCTGCGGATTTTTTTAAATTTTATTTTTTGCTTTCAGAAAAATGCCGATAAACCTCCCTCTTTGTGGTTGTGCTATTTGAAAAGCAGTTGGCGTATGTTCACTTTGGGTGGCCTGTTAAAATTTGCTGGTGATTTATTTGCGGTGATTGGACCGCTGGCCATACAACAAATTGTGCAATACATTGAGAACATGTATGCTATACAATACAATGGCAGCTATAGCAACAACAACATTCTTAATGCACTACAACAAACGAACAATACTAAAGGCAATGGTAATAGCAATAGCAATATATCATTTACTACCCCAGAGATGGAAATGTCACTAGAGTTATCGGCATTACCAACAACAAAAACGACAAATACAACATTATTATCATTATTTGATAAAACCCAAGAAAGTTTAACAAGAAATATTAGAAGTAGTCAGTTAACTATACAGGCTGCTGCTGCTACTGCTGCTGCTGCTGCAACAGGGACCATATGGTTGCCAAATTTAAATGGCAGCTTTTCCACAAACCCTGGTAATATATGGCACAATAATAGCAACATCGATGTCGATTACAACAACAACATCAATAACAACTTAGGCAATAGTTATAAGAATAATTATAGTACCAATGTGTATAATCAAAATGTAAATGGCATCGACAACAATGATTTGAATGCTGCCACCCTAAGCCCTCTATCACATTTATACTCAAGTGGTGCTGAAGTGAAAATTTACCATGCGTCTTGGTTAGATTTACTATCGAATGGTTGGGCCATTGCTTGGATAGTACTATTGGCTGCATTAGCACAGGGTGCCCTATCACAGGCCTCTACACACATACTCAATATAACTGGCATTAGGATTAAAACATCGCTACAGGGTCTAATATATCGTAAAACACTCTTACTAAACTCAGCCTGTATAAGTGATAGCTTCAGTAAAACAACAACGACAACAACAACCTCAAATGAAACCACTATTACTGAAGAAAATTCAAATACTGAAAGCAAAGCTGCTGCAAATAATGAAAATGATGATTTGCCAAAGCCTTTGGACGGAAATAAAACTGAAAACAATGTGCAATATAATTGTCATAATTTAAATAGTGATGCCAGTAATACAAATATTGATATAAAGAACCTTAAAGATGTGGCATACCTTAAGGCGGGAAACAATAATAATAGCAATAATCAGAAAGGAATGGAACAGAATGTTCAAGAAAATTGTAAGTAAGACATGTTGTTGTTTCAAAATAGTAAACTATTTTTGATTATTATTTCACAAGACTTAAATGAAAATTTACATGTAATTGCATGTTAAGTTTAAAACAGTGAAAAGAAGATGTGGAAAATGAAATGTGAAACTATAATTTATATAAAATAGAAAAATTTTAAAAGAATTTTACTTTTGATAGCTGATCTAGAAAGAGGGAGCAGTTTAAAGGTTAAATAAAAAATTAATTTTTTTTGTTTCATGCAGGGCCTACATATTTCGTTGTGTGGGAGTTTATATGCGCCATCCGTCATTTAAAATATTTTATATATCTCGAGTTAATGATGCCACTTTAGGTTTTTGACCCCAAATTTGTCAAGTCTGCAAATCGTTTTCCGATATCTCGTCCTGTTTCGGAGATAAGTAGCCGAAAACGGATTGCAGATTTCAAACATTTTAGTGTCAAAAACCCAAAGTGGCATCATTAACTCGAGATATATAAAATGGCGGATAGAGCACATAAACTCCCGCACGATGATTTATTTCTTTAAAATAATTAAATATTAATCATACGCCCTCGTCATACTGAAAACCCTTTTTTTGAAAAGTCGTCTTAATTAAAAAATACTCTTTTTTTAATTTGATAATGAAATTGAAATTTTTAACAGATAAATGTGTGAATTACAGTAGTTGAATTGGAATTTGCGGTGTAGTAAATACACTTTTGTTTATAAAAAAAAAAAATAGATAATGTACGCAAAATAAATTGGCGTCTACAGATATTTATTCCACTTTAGCCTAAATATCCTTGTATCTATTGTAAAACCTTAGATCAGGGAAAAAATTAAATCATACAGTACGTAGAAAAAAATGTGTGTTTTAAAAGAATTTTTCCCCCCATGTCCACAGCAAAGATGTAGGCTAAATGGGCTTGTTACTTATAATCAGCTGTAATAAAAAATTATTATTCTATTTAAGTTGGCAGGATCGCAATAAAATAAAAATGTTTTTTATAATGTTATATTCGTTTCAACATTGGAAGAATTGTATTAAAAAAAAAAGAGTTTGAGTATTATCTTAGCAATTCTTCAGCATTTGCTGAGCATCAAAATGCCATATTGAGAATCAATAATTAAAAACAACGTGGACATTGAGTGTTTTTATGAATTTTGATTTTTTTTTAATTCTGGTTTTTCGACCTTTATTATTTAATGTAATGAAATTCTCAAGCTTAAGGTCTTTTTTAAATAAAAACTTTTATTTAATAATCAATATTTCGCTACTCCTGCGTGTAGCGTCTTCAGGATATATTTATTTTAGAAATTTGGTTGGCTTTTATACTAATTATGAGAATTTAGCTTAACCTACCCTTAACATTGGTTTGTGTATGTGTATATTAATTTAAAAACACCACAAACATATGTACATGCATAACGGGAAAATAGAATATTTTCCCACAGATAAAGTGAAATCTAAAAACTCCCTTTTATTTTTAATTTAAATTGTGCATTCATTATTGGCCAACCTTTACTTACGTACATATTCCACTCTTCTATTGTTGTTGTATTTAAATACAAACCTCTACTCTTTCGAGATGTCAGCTGATTTCTTAATTTCGAATGTTAAATTTTGAGTATTTGTAAAAATATATTCTAAGTACATAACAATTGCTGGTCGATAATATTAAAATAAATATTCATGACTGTCTTTCATTTTAAAATATCTCTAAAGATTTCTCTTAAGTTTTAATTTTTTCGGAAAACAATTTTTCAATTTTTTTTACCAGATTTTTTTAACACTTTATAACACCATACACCTAAAAAATTTAAATTTGCCATAAATAACGATTCTACTTTAAAATAAATTGCATATTTTAGAATAATTTAAATCAGTCACTTTCAATGTTATTATTTTTTATTTTTTTTTTTTGCATATTTGCATAGATTTGATCTTTGAGTTTTATTGCACTTATAAATGGCTAATAAATATTATAAAATTTCTAAAAACAATTTTTTATTTGTTTTTCATTTCTATACCATCATCATACAGCTTTAAGTGACATTGGTGCCATTACCAATTTGATGTCAGAAGACACTTTAAATATCATGTCCTTCTTCTGGATTGCTCATTACGTTTGGGCTATACCCTTAAAAGTAAGTAAATACAGTTTTTCAGAATTTATTTTGTTTTTATGTATGTTTGTTAAAAAAAAAATAAAATAAAAACATATGAATAAAATGCAACAAATAAAAAATAAAAAATATAAATAAATTGTATCGTAGCGTTGCTTATTTTATAGCCCATGAACTATAAATTATTTGTTGCAATACATATTCTTATACAGTGAAGAACTTAATTATTGGCATATGAAGCTCATAATACGAGTACTTTGAGATAAATTTAAGAGTCTAATAAAAAATATTTTCAATAAAATATAATGATGACTGTGCCGCAACAATTATTAAGGGTGGGAAAATTTGTGGCTAGAAAGTAAATTGATTAGAAAGTTTTATTGATACCAATGTAAAGTAGAAATGCGGGAATTAATAATAAAATATGATTTCCACCGCTAGCAGGCGACAGACATCCGCTTTTTACACAAAATTTAGAACTACATTTTGCAATTAAGCTTCGATTACCTTAATAAGGCAGCATCGAATTTCATTAAGTCAGAAGAACGAAGCGGCCAATTGACATAACCAAATCGAGAAATTACGTGACTGGGAAATTTCTCTCTCAATAACAACATTTTTTTGTCGCATGTATGGCTTGTAGCACCGTCCTGCTGAAACCAAAGATCACTGATGTCAGCATTAGCCAATTGTGGTAGCAAAAAATCGGCTATCATGGTTTGGTAATTTCCCAGTAGCGGACTTTCTCGATTTTACCAATATTTCAATATGTTAATTATATATCTTATTTATTAAAAATTAAAAAAAAATATGCAAAATATTTAATTTCATTGAATATAATTATTTGATTTTAATGAAAATATTGCACAAATGAATACTTATTAGTTGCAAATTTCTTTTGGTTTATCACTGCCCCCAGAAGTATACATACATTAGGGTGGGTCAATTTGTTCGGGACCGAAAAACATGACAAAGCGTATAGCAAGGTCGTAATCTACGAGAAATTCTAAGAACTTTTGCCAAAGAAACCATGATTCTAAAATCAAAATCGAGCTTCCGGTTTTTTAAGAGAAAATTTAGTGATCAGGTCATCCGAAAATAATGATATTTTTTTGGAAGTATTCATTGCAATTGGTGAATAGTTGACCTGTAACGCTGGAAGAGGGCTTATTTTAAAGGAAATTTTCTCAGCTTTTTATATCTGTCCTCATTTATAGAAAATTGTTTACCCAAATAATGGTTTTGGAGGTTTATGTCAAAATAATAATAGTAAAACTGTTAAAAACCTAAAACTAATATTATTGTGACACAAACCTCCAAAACTATTATTTGGGTAAACAATTTTTATAAGTGAGGGTATATATAGAAAGCTGAGAAAATTTTCTTTAAAATAAGCCCTCTTCCAGCATTATAGGTCAACTATTCACCAATTGCAATGAATACTTCCAAAAAAATATCATTATTTTCGGATGACCTGATCACCAAATTTTCTCTTAAAAAACCGGAAGCTCGATTTTGATTTTAGAACCATGGTTTCTTTGGGAAAAGTTCTTAGAATTTCTCGTAGATTACGATTTTGCTATACGCTTAGTAGGCAAAAAAATTGACCCACCCTAACATACATACATACATAACTGGCCATTATAATCCAACTTCTCGTTGTACTCATATTGTGTATGTTAATTTTAATCCATGAGTACCGGGACCTTCAGTAGTTTAAAGTAGACTCATAACGACAGATTTGAGATGCTTTTTCATGGCAACTTATTACTCCCAGAGCTTTTGCTAATAAACTGCTGAGAGGTATTCTCTGTAAGAAATAATTTTTCATATTTCTTTTGTTTTAAGATTTCAGAGCTGAGATTTAAACCCAGCGCTATCGTCTTAGAAGTCCAACACACTAACCACTAGACCACGGCGACTACTCCAGAAGTTTAGCTATAGAATTTACGGCCGTTTTATTTATTATTTTTTTTTTGATCTCTGACAAAATATGTTGCCATTATTTAATTGGGGCATGCTTCGTGTTGTTATTGTCGGCCTATCGAGAATTTTCCATAACTGCGTGGAAAGATATACGAATAATTGTATGCATGTCGTATACGTACGAGAACAATATGTGCCATCAATGCCATTTTGGAGAATAGACGAAGATGTTAAATTGACTTTTTTAGCACTTTCTTTAAGATTTTCTTTAAGGGTGTTCGTACACTTCATTGTATTATGCTTTAGTATTAAAGCAAGATATTATTTTTCGAGTTCTGGATTAGGCTTTCTCTAAACCTATTAAGTGAAAAATAGTAAGTTTGCTTTCAGCAGTGAATAGTAAAATTCTGCAGTTTATGTAAATGCTTCTTTTGCCTTATTATTGAAATAACCGGCTTACTATTGTGGAAATGTTTGAACTTAACACTACTAATTGTATTAACTGGCTACATTCAGGGTCAGTTCTTTAACTGAGCACACAGTGGTCCTAATGATAAATTTAGCGCTTAAAAAAGTCTTAACTCTCTTCTACATATAAATGCCTATAAAAATATAAATTTTTTACCAACAAATAACCTGGTGGACTATATAAATTGGGTTTGGCATTTTCTAATTAAAAATTAAGTGACATAAGGCGTAAAATTATTTCACAATCACTGATATTAAAAGCTTATTGTGTTTAAAGAAGTTCCGTATTTTATTTTATAATAAGCAACTTGTGGCATTTCCTTTTTTTTTTATTTATTTTTTGTTGATGAAACAAGTTGCTGTTAATTTGCCCACTCAAGAGCCAGTGTTATACCTTCATGTTTACATGTGAATGGTGAGCGTCTTCAGTAGATTAGCTGTTATCTTCCCAGAAGGTGGCGCTGTACTCCTGATCATTGGTTTCTGTTGGAATAGCTTAGAAATGTCAGGGGGCGGTTTTTTGCAGATGGTCTTGCTGGAGGGGGGGGGGGGGGGGGGAACCTCTTATTTTTTTTTAAACTTTATTTTTAATGAAAATTTTAATTTTAGAAAACCGCTAATTTTTATTTTTATAATTTTGTCCTTCGCTAGGATTGAACCTTGGTCGTGTGAGTTTCTGTGCGAGCGCTCTACTACTATGTCACGACCCCCCTCAAATCATCGGATTTACATATATATAAGTGTTTATTTCTTTTCAGCAATGGATTTCCACAATTAGAATAGAACTATCAGAAAACAAAGCAATGGTTCCGTATTTCGATTCATCGTCTTTGGTGAATTAGAAGAAATATAAAAATTCGACAAAATTAGTAAGTTTTTAAAGAGATCTTGTATGTTATTTTTCTATAACGTTTCTCGAAAAAGATGATCTTCAATATATCTATAAATTTTGTTGCGAGACCGCTTTATTGGATAACATACCAATCATCACCGCGGCATTTTGAATAATGTCTGCAACTCGAATAAATATTTTTTTTTAAATAATTTTTTTTTTGATTTTTTTTTTTAATTAAAAAAAAAATATTGAAAAATAACAGTTTTAGGGTACAAATTGGACTCTGTAAGCTATTTTGGATGCCAAGACACGTTAAAATTGTGTTGACATGTTTAGATTTACAATGGCTATAATATTGTCATATATTGTTAGTAAAAAATTACGAGCCCCTGTAAGTTATTCTGAAAGAAGTAAAAAAAGTAAAAAATTTTTTGTACATTTTTGCAGAAAAATGCAAGAAAAATTATTTTTTGCACAAAAAATATTTTCAAATTTGTTCAGTTGAGTTTTCACTATATTATTGCCAAACATATTTAAGCAGTATCTTAGAGTTTGAGTTAGCTGTTGGCCAAAAACTGAGGACACCTATTTTGAGTGATGCAGTGATTTTCAAAATCTGTTTAGGTCCATAAAAAAATGGGTATTCAATCTGACCAAACCAAGTATAGGGTTTTACTATGTTTTGATAGTACAATCGAACCTATTCTATGGAGTTCGTTCATTTTCCCAAAAGTCTTCATTTGTCACATAATGTTATTAGCTGTTTCTGACTCTATAGGTTTAAATGCTTGGGTAAAAATAGGTTTGTCTGTGTTAGTTTCAGTCAGGATTTTCTTGCAGAAGAAGTTATTTAATATTTTCTCAAAAAGAAGCTGACTGGATCGATAACATTGTAATAAAATATCGTTAAGTGCACCAAGAAGTTTGTTCTACGAAAATTTTACTTTTAACATAAAACTTTTGGTGCTGTCAGTGAGTGGTGTCTTAATAATTCTGTTCGCCACTGTATATTCATATACATTTTTTGTTTTACAACAGCTGTTGTTATTGTTGTTGTTGTTATTAAAATGGAATGAAATTAATGACTTTTAAATACAATTATTATACATTTACAATAAATTTATCCACTTTGGTTTTTTTTATTTCTTTTCTATAAATTTTGTATTTGTTTGGAAAAGGTGGCGGGAGGATGGGTAAGATTTATAGTGGGTTTTGTAAAGGATAATTGTTAAAAGTCTAAAATTATATGTAATTTTACTAAAAAAAGATATAATAAAACATTAGTACATAATTTATGTTTTAAACAATAATTCTTTACTTAAATAAAAATAGTTTCGTTTATAAAAAAATGTAAATTAAAAGATATGTTTTGTATTGGCTTTTGCTATGCTTCTTTATCGGTTGGTTAAATTTTTCTCCTTAAAACACTTAAAGTTTCATTAATTGCTTACAATTGTTGCTGATTATTCATTTTCTTATTAAACGTTATTGTCAATAATTGAATTATCTACTTCTGTTTATTTCATTTATTTACATATGAATTTATTTTTCAATACTTATAGCCTACAAGTGTTTTATTTGTTCAAATATTATTGAAGAAAATATTATTTCTTTAATGAAATTAAAATAATATTTGCATTAAATGGCAATTTTATTTTAAATATGAACTAATTTATATAAAAGCCTTTAAGTAGGCTTTAAATTACAAGTATTATTATCATTCTTTCTTTTTTTTAACAATAATATTGATTTTCTTTTTACAGATTGGTATTGTTATGTATTTATTGTATTTAAAGTTGGGCATAAGTGCAGTTATTGGCTCATTTGTATGTATTTTAACCATGACTCCTCTACAATTTCTGATAGGCAAGGTTATGTCAAAAAATGCTGAAATAGTAGCGGTAAGTTTTATTCTTTGTAATGCATAAAAAAATATTTACAAGTGTTTAAAAGGGATTTCTGTTTTAATAAAATTTATATAAAAAAAGGAAAAGTTATTGTTAATAGCTAAATAAAAATTTCCTTGAAAGAGTTCTTCAAATATAAGGGTTCTTTTTACAAAAGCCTACTAGTAGACTTTGAATTTTATAATTGTAAATGTTTTTATTTCTATTTAACATAAAAAGGGCATTTTGTGCTTGATTTGTTTTATTATTTGAATTTTGTTTCTTTTTATTTTCCTTCTTTTTTTCTACCTAAAAGTAGATTTTATTTATTTTCAATTAAAACATTTTTTGTACTTATATTTTATAATGCAGTGATTGCAGGTAAATTTTATGTTTGTAAAAGTTTGGCTACAATTGTAATTAAAAATTAAATTTAATTAACTACAAATATAAAGCATGCCTTTAGTAAAACACTTTTAAAAGTTTTTCATAGTCTACCTTTAGGCTATAAAGGTAAAGGTAAAGGTAAAGTTAAAGTAATTTAGAAAATATTTATTTAAGAAGTTTGAAGATTTTATTATTTATTTAATACGGTGAATAAAAATTGTCTAATAAAAAGAAGAAAACAAGAAAAAAAAAAAAAAAAAAAAAAAAAAAAAAAACGAAAAATAGCCTTAAAGTATGCTTTGATTTGTTTGAAAGGCTTTTCCAGAATTTGCAACAGAGAAAAGCTATTCGTTTAGCTTTGAGGTAGAAAGGAAATTAATGAATTTTAAGAGTCTAAAAACACTTACAAAGAAGTATTTTTGAAATAATTATATTTAAAATAAATTGATGAATATTGTATGGTTTGCGATTTAACAAGTCGATATCTCCGAATTATAATAAAATGAAACTTAATTTTAAAAGATAATTAATAATTGACATGTTTTAGAACAATATACAAAATTTAATCAAGAATCTTAAAAGAATGTTCTTTAGTTTTTATTTTTCCTATCAATTATAAAAATGACAGGCTGAAATGAAATGACTACAAGCCTCACTACCAGTCTATTTCTTTCCATAACATCTAACATGTAACGTAATGAGCGCAATGCACTACGCAAGTAGTATAAGATTAAAACATTTTTTTCAATTATTTGCTTTATCACAGAAATTTACAGACAAACGCTTACGCAAACTACATGATTGTTTTGTGGGCATAAAACTAATCAAACTGAATGCCTGGGATAATGTTTTTATTAAGAAAATCACAGAAGCCCGACAACAGGAACTGAAATATTTAAACAAGGACTCATTTTACTGGACTCTGATGAGTATGTTTTAACAAAAAATAAAAATAAAACTGAATTAAAACTTAAGTTAAACACTTACATTACAGCCATCTTAATGCACATTTCTTCGGTACTCATAACTTTTGTTACTTTGGCTGTTTATGTGTATACTGAATCTGCAGCTAATTTTACAGCCAGCCGACTATTTTCCGCTTTAGCTTTATTTCAACAGTTAACAGTACCTTTGCTTATATTTCCGATAACGGTACCCATTATATTATCAGCCATTGTATCTACAAAACGATTGGAAACATTCTTAGCTGCTCCTGAAATACAAAAACAATTTGAAGGTATACGCAATATGGCCAGAATTTTAAGCAAAAGTGATGCTTCTTTGGATATGTATGAAGTGAAAGATAAATCCCAGTCTTTGCCTGCAGATATTTCAATGAAATGTGAAGGCACAACAGGAAAGAAGCCAAACATTAAAATCTATATACCAGATAAACCAGCTCCCTTGGCAAATTCTGAACCGCATACACCTTTGATGGAATATGAGTCCAAAGAGCCTTTACGTTTTTCCGAAGACCATAAAAAGTTGTCTTTGCATGCCCGCAAAGAACTACTACGTAACACACCTTATGTGGTTATAAGACCTAAAAAACTACATATGCCTATGCATCACGGTCACGGTGCATCGGGGACTGCTGCTGCAGCTACTGCAACTGTGCAACAGCATCAGCATCATCATCATCATCGTAAAACCGATTCTTGGCATCGTGATTCTTTGCTTTTAAAAATGCCTGATGATATTGCAGTTTCTGTACGTGATTGCAAATTCTCTTGGCATCCTCAAAAATTAGTTCAGATTTTATATATACGCCATGTTGTTATACCACGTGGAAAACTGACCATGATTGTGGGTAAAAATGGCAGTGGAAAGTCATCGCTATTAGCTGCTCTGCTTATGGAAATGCCTTTAATATCGGGGGATATGATATGGAACAAGTAAGTATAGAATTTCTTTTTAATTAAAAATTATAAAGTTTTTGTAGACACTGTTTGTCTTACTACTGAAATATTTTTAAAAATTAAAAGGTATTTTTCTATTTAAATATAAATGTTGTTTTTTTGGTATGACGCACAGTGGGATTTTTTGTACAATAAGTAATTTTTTCAACATATAAAATATAAAAATATAATGATGCAGTTTTGTAAAGAATTGATTCTTTTAACTTCATATTTTTCTTAATTGAGCTAACCAAAGGCTCAGAGCAAAATTAAAAAAACTTTGGCTCAAAAGAAACTTTTGGTTTCTATGGGCGGTGTGTAATGGGCGTGGCCAATTTTTATAAAACTTTATATATTTCTTAATTGAGCTAATTAAAGGTTAAAAACAAAATTTCAACATTCTACGAGCACTCCTTATATTTTTGCCAAACATTGTATGAACAAATCCCACTGTGCGACGTTAGTTAACTCATTAGAGGACTTGCCACGTATATACATTTTTTCATAAAGAATATTTTAAAGTTACTCTAATGGGCTTCGTCGTCCAAAATCATTTTGGAAAAAATAAATGTTAATGAATACAATTTATTAGATGTATACTTCGAAGAGTTATTAACAATTTTACAAAAAGGAACATAAAACAATGGGCCTATAAAAGATGGTGATAAATAAAATGAAAACTGAATAACTTCATAAAACTTCTAGTTATACTCACTGAATAACTTCATGTGAGTATAACTAGAAAACTATTTAAGTTGCAGTAATGAAACTTGCAACAGATACTTATGTATCTAGTTTTTCGTGAAAAATCTTTATAGGTTGCTAAAAAACGAACATCGTCTTACTAAAACGATAGTGCCGGGTTCAAATCTCAGCTCTGATATCTTAGAAAAAATTATTTCTTTTGGATACTGCCTCTCAGCAGTCTTCTTGCAAAAGCTCTGAGAGTAACTGATTGCCATGAAAAAGCTTTTCAAATCTGTCGTTCGGAGTCGACTTTAAACTGTAGGTCCCGGTACTCATGAATAAACATTAACACACACAACATGAGTGCTGCGAGAAGCTAGGCCGTAACTCTGACACAGGGTTGTATAGCCAATTATGTATATATGTATGTAAATAACTCGGTAAACTAAATATACTTACATAGTGATTGCATCGTTTGCTAAGTTTCTATATCCTATTTTATATCTATATTCGAAATTTCTATTTTCACTTATGGTTAAAAGAAAAAATACAAAATAAGTACAGACATGCTTTATTAGCACACTTTTGTGACGGTGTGTTAATACCAGAAAAAATGGCAAGGCTAAATTGCTATACATATATATAATAATCTGACCCCTACACCTCAAAACCCGTTTATACTTATCTGGTTTGGCCTTTACTATTAATACTGAATCAGAGCAATAGTACTATATTAGTATTTTTTTTAAAGGGTAAACCCCTTTGGATGGATTTGATGCACATATGCTACTGTTGTACATTGAAAGCCTAGAGATTATTATGCTATTGAGTTATGCTGAGTATATCTTTTCCTCTTAAACTGATTTGTAAAGATTTTGTCCCTTAATTTTTAATTGGTACAATAACTCCAGTCGGGCCTCGTTTATCCATGATAGTCGGTACCAGAGGCTTAACGGATAATCGATTTTGAAGGTTAATTGAATAACAATTTTGATTTAGAGTTTTTTTCATATTTTTTTATATAACATTGTGTATATACATATATGGGCAATTTCAAAAATTTTCGACATTTTGATATTTTTTTTTTCGATTTTTTTTTTTTGGATGACAGGAATGAC
Source organism: Metopia argyrocephala (assembly GCA_963576795.1). NCBI lineage: Eukaryota > Metazoa > Arthropoda > Insecta > Diptera > Sarcophagidae > Metopia > Metopia argyrocephala. The sequence goes on along the minus strand of CAUYWT010000035.1, from coordinate 3,772 downwards.
GCTTTGATCACGTGAAGGGTGATATTTTAGCATACCAAAACAGTTCGCGTTAATCATTTATTGCAAACGGCGCGAAAGTTATGGAGGTTTTAAGTTAAAATCTCTTTAAAAAAAATTTAAAGTTAAATTTATTGGTTTATTTTAATAAATGTTGTATGGATGCATGAAACTCATTCCAAATTCATCAGTGCAGTCCAAATTCATCAATGCACTGATAAAATACATAAAAAAATATCAATTATAATTAAAATTCCTTAACATTAAAAAACGCGAATTTTTGCAAAAATATGAATGTTTCACCGATTGTTATAATATGTGTTTATATAACGCATAACTAATTTACAGAAAAACAATGTTTTAACTTGCAAATTTAAAAAACAACAAAAATTATATAAGAATTATTTTTGAGGTTAGGATTTTTTTTTTTTTTGATCTGTAAAATTTAAAATCATGAAAATTTTTTAATGCCTATTCGGTTTTATTATCAAGCTTAAAAAACCCTTTCATTTGCTGTTAATTGCGGCGGAATCTATACATAACTGCAGATGTCACAAAGCAAAATGCGTTTGAAGAAAAATGCCGCTGTACCCGCTAAATATGGACCGAATTCAACCGTATTTATATATGATCTTTAGTTCACCGCCGAACTTCTTTTCCAATACTTAGCATTGATTTGAAACCACTGATTAACTAAAAAAAAACGTGAAACAAAATCATGAAATTTCGCAAAAGTTTTATTTTCTTTATAAAGTTTTTGCGTTTCAAAATATTTTAACGCGTTCTTGACGTTGAGGTGCCATTTACTAAGAAGTTTAGATCACGCAATACATAAACCAGTTTTAAATAAGATTGCAAATGTCAGGCGCGAAAAACTGTCATTTTTGACAAATTTACGCCAATTCTATAAAAGTTTGAGGTCATCGTTCTCAGCAACTAGCAGCCTGACATCGACGTGATATGGCGCAAATTTTAGCAAATTACACCATCTTTTAAATACTGTTGACGAAATGCAATTTTCTTGAACGGCGCAAAAACGCTATAGAAAAAACTGCGAAAATTAAAAAATCGAAAAATTTTGGTTTCAAAAATGAACCGCTGTACAACTTTTTCCCAAATTGTAGTATTGGCATAACTTTTATAGTGTAAATATCTACAAAGTCTAGTGACTTTATTTTATATCAGTGAGCATCGGAAGTTTAAAACTAAAAGTAGAAAAGTGATGAAATATGAAAAAACTCTTGTAAATTTCAAGCCTGTTTTTTGAGTTTTTCAGTATTTGATTGCCCATAACTTTTAGAGATAAAGAACTGATGGTCTGAAATTTTGAATTTCCCAGTTTTCTAGTGTGGCCTACCATTCCCTTTTGACCGTTTTGGTCAATTCGAAAAACTGGAGAAATAATAAGCATCTAAACTCAGTTTCAACAAATGTTGAAAATTTTTGAAATTGCCCATATACACATTAAAAAATTAATTCAAGATAGCAATTTCATACACGTAAACGGTCTGTATCCCAACTTAGTATTTTTCAGCTACCATTTTACCATTCACATTATTTTTTGAGTGCTCGTTAATTATTTTAACTTTATCTTCAGTATTTAAAACGTTTCTTTTTCGTTTTACAACTGGTAACGATGTCATACTAAATATATTTAGATCTAAACACACACTTTTCAAATATAAAAATTAAACTTCTGACTAGGCTTTTGCAAAAGTATAAAAAACAAATACTTAAATACACTCTCCTTTTGTCGTCAATTTGTTTTATTTTACTTTCTCTTAGCAAATACAAATACAGTGTTCTCTTATAAGAAGCAAACACAATAAACACTGTTTTTGTATCAAATAAATCAAACAAATTTCAATTCCTACGAGTAGTAAGCAAAGTCAATATCAAGACAATTTTGTAGTCGGAGCAAAAAACAAGCAGCATTTAAAGTATTTAGCATAATACTCGGGTATTTTAAATAAGTCTTATTGTCTTTGCATAAAAAAATGAAAAATAAAAACTAAGAAAATTTTACACTTTATTAAAACCAAAATCTTTTTTTAAATTATTTATTTTATTAACACATAATTAAAATTAAATAATTAATAAAAATTCAATTCTAGGTTGGGGAGAAGGGTGGATAGTAAACACATTGCTTTTGTGTGGTTATGTAGAAAAAATTAATGGATCGATTATAAATCGTATCCGAAATGTGGTATACATACTTATAACATACTATGCCCCTTTTTCAAAGCGATTTTGAAAATACTATTTCTTAATTTTTCTTTAATTTCACAAATATTTATCTTACATAAAAAATATAAATAAAATATTAAACAAAATACATTTCAGTTCCAAACTCTTCACTAATTGTTTCCAAAACAAACTGTATTTAAAATAATATAAAAAGTAACCAAGAAACAAAAACAAATACCACAAGACATTTAAGAAAAATATGATCAGTATTTAAAATACCCTCTTTGTAAAATAAAAAATTTTCAAGCATTTTGAGTACAAAAGAAAAAACTGTATTTGATTTGCTTTCTTTATTGTGACCAAAAATGAGTAAATACAAATACTCTAGACGTATAAAGACAGTAAAGCTTGTTTTTATTTTGTCTTTACCATGATGCAATTATAAGGTGGTATAAACTTTCAAGCTGTTTTTTTATTTAATTTTGTGCGGCTAAAATTTTAAATATTCTTCTTAAACAGCAAAAGCAAACTAAATAGCACCAACACAGTTTTATATTACTAAACGTGAAGACATTAATACTTAATAAAAAAATGCTTCAAACAATTACTTTATTAACTATTATATTACATTTTTTACTTTCAATAGTGTAAAATTTCGTTCAACGGTCATAAAGAGTTTTTTTTCTTATTTTAATGTTTTCAAAAAATTAATGTGTTACTAACCAGTAACCCTCAAACATATTGAGTCTTTTTTGAATTGAGTTTGAGTTATTTTTATATTGAATTTTTTGACATTTTACATGTACATTGTACAAAAACAATGCTTGTTGTTTTTGGAAAAATATTAGTTGTTGTAAAATTAACGTCACCTTATTAGATGCGTCTTGGTCTTTACTTTGTATTTGTTTTCTTTGAGCGTCATTTGTACTTGGTTTTACTCTGAGAATGTTTAAAAAAACAAGTATATTTGAATTCAAATACACTTGATGCTATAGCCTATTTCTGACTAATCGTTTGCAAGCAAGGGAATTCCCGTTTTCATCACGGATAATACGGTTAATCGAAGCAAACAATTTGAAAACATTGCAAATAAAAAATAATAGACTGATCTTTGGCCATCACGGTTAATCGGATCCGTTTATTCATTTTCACCGTTAATTTCAATAATTGTCTTCATATAATAATTTTTTCAGAACGAAAATAAGAAATTATTTTGCATTTACGTACATAATATCTATATACTGTACTACAATGTAAGGATTTTAATTGTTTACAGACCGAAATGCATCAATAAGCATATTAAATTAATTTGTTTTATTTTTATTTATTTACTCTATTAAAACGAATATTATTTCAAATACCTTTTAGTCTTTAATGTAAACAGCATTATCAGATTAAAAAAAAAAAACCCACGCAATAAATTCTGTTTATAATTTTATCGCAAAATTATTTTGCTATTAAAGTATTAAAAAGTTTTAATTATAACTCACTTTAAATGTAACAGTTTAAAATAATTATAAAATAAATGCGAGTTTAGTGATGCAGAATCAAAAAAATAAAAAAAAAGATCAAACATACACACACAGTA
>CAUYWT010000034.1:0-35755 GCA_963576795.1 Metopia argyrocephala | reverse complement strand
TTTGTTGGGGATTTAGTAAAAAAAGATTACGGTCTATAGCCAGCCCCACTAAATATACAGACAACATTTTATAAGAATCCGTCAGAAAATCTCGGAGAAGCTATTCCATTGTGGTTTACACGTAAACGTTATGAATGAAACTGGCCGACCGTAATGACGTACATAAGTCATTGCGTCCTGTGCATATTCATGCATATGACGTGGGCTATCTGTATATGTTGAAGGCAAAATAACCATTTTTCCGAGGTCGTTTACATTACCATCGTTATTAATTGCATTACTAAATGGATATTCTCTTCTGAACGTAATTTCTCTTGATTATAACGTATGAAATTTAGTCGTTCAGTTTCAATGTTTGCGTACATATCAACAACGAACAGATGAAAAAGTCGGCGACAATACAAAATGTGGACACCAGCTGAAAGCTCTATACATATAGTCATATTAAATGTAAACGGACGTAACTACAGTTTTTTTTTTTTACATGAGAAGCAAAAAACCTTAAAATCAAAAATTTTGTAAATATTGAAAATCATAATTTTCAGTATCATAATTAAGGATTGGCATCCCTATAATTCAAGCAATCGTTAATTTGAGCAACAGCATGATGTGAAAAGTCATGACTCTAGTGAGAGCACCATTCCTACATAGTGTGAACAGTCATCCAACTCTAGTGTGAACACAATTGTAATATAGTGTGAACAGTCATGCAACTCTAGTGTGAAGATCATTGCGACATAGAAATTTTTTTTGCTATTCTTCTTATCAATGTGAACACCATCGCAACATAGTGTGAACAATCAGGCATTGTATGAACCCCGGATTTTAAAAGTACACACTTACGTTATTTCATTTTTCTGGAATATTTAAAAAATATTTTTTTGCTATTCTTCTTATTTGGCCAGAGACCATTCCGATTTGGTACGAATCATCGAAATCGGTTTAGGCGTTCTTGAGTTATAAGCGTAGTAACTAACGCCACTTTCTTTTATATATATAGATGTATAAAACAATCTTAAATTAAAAAATTCAATTTCTATACGATTGATGACAACTTTAGCTATAATTTGTTACAAAGATTTCTATGAGATCCTCTTTTTTATTTCTTTTTTAATAAAAACCAATTTACATAAATCATAAAAAACAATTTCTGTTTTAATATTACCTGTACTCCCTGTCGAATAAATATATTGTTTCCTTATACAATCTTCTCTCATACACTTTGCAACTATAAAACTGTACATTTCTGTATGTTTCTGTTTTTTTTTTTTTGCCAATAGTGTTTTATTAGATGGAAATACAAGGATACATTTTACACAAAAGCATAAAAGAAACTTCAATGTTAAATACAAGAATACATGAAATATGAATTTTAATAAAAGATTTCGAAGTCAAATCAAAATTGTATTCTTGATGTATCATTTCCGCTACTGCAACCAACAGCTACTCTTCTTCTACTGTTCCAGCTATAAAATTTTAACTCCTTTACTTAAATTTGCTTGTTGATTGTGAATGATGTATGTGAAGTGTGTTACTTTTTTTTGCAATTTTTTAAGTCATTTGGCTGACATTATATGTGCTGCAGTAAGACAACTATTATTGCTATTGTTGTTCTTGGAAATACTTGCAACAGCAATAAGAGTTTCATGCAATAAAGCGACAGAAAGGAAAAATAAATTGCGATAAACAAAGTGAAATATTCATATTATTCACAAAAGTTTGAATTTATCGTGTAGAGAATACACTCATATGTCTCACGCTTCTCTATATAAATGGTAAATTATAGAAATAGTGTACAGTACAAACATTTATTGGTACGTTTCGAAGATACGAAAGGAAGCTAAAATCAGTTGCAATTAAGAAACGTACGATTGTTTTAACTTCCCCAGTATTCACAGATGAATACTTATTTCTTTGTTCTTCTTCTTGTTTTAAATAAAGCAAAGAAAATTATTCTTTAGATTATATTTCTCTAAGTTAAATAAAAAGTCCCGGACAAATTTGAGATAGTTTTCATGTAAATGCGATTTAATAATTTCAAAGAGAAATAAAATAATGCAGGAAACTTAAGGCAAGCCCAATTATTTTCACATATGTTGGTTTAGATTTTTAATACTGATACTTTAGATAATCCAGATTTTGATATATCTTCTCTGAAACTGCTGTAGACTTTTACTACAGCTGAAGCCTACAAATTTAATTGCAAAATAAATTATTAGAAAATACTGAAGACTATACTGAAAGTTATATATCGAACAACAATATGATGGTCTCACGTTTGTGTAACACAAAGACTTATACAAAGTTATGAATTAAATATTCATTATGAAACGAAAAATTATAGGTTTTTAGACATTATTAACTGGTGAATATCTAGGATATAAGTGTAATTTTTTTAAGAGTACTAATACAGTAAAAATTCACTAAAAAGATAGTGGTAAACGTCAACACTTTTCGAGAGTTATGGTGCGATTACGATCATTACATTGCAATTCCAGACAATCCAATCTATTCCACCAGAAACAAATGATCAGGAGTACAGAGCCATCTTTGGGAAAATAATAGCAAACCTATTTAGTGAAGATGCTCACTACTCACGATCAACATCCACCGACAGATGGGGCAATTGCTGTTGATCATTCAAGGGTGAAGATATAACACTGGCCTTTGAGTGGTCCAATGGACAGCAACTTGTTTCAGCAATAGAAATTCGTATAATAAAATAAAATAAAACTGTCTATATATTTTTCAAATGTCAATACAATGCATTGCATGAATAGTGAGTTACCCTCACCATGGGTCTTAATAAAAAAAAAATACACACTGAGTTATCTGGGGAAAAAAAAATTAAGGGAATGTGTGCCGAACTGTAATTCATCGCAATGTACTCACTGCAGAAATTATATTGTTTTTTTTTTTTTTTTTTGTGGGAATGTGATGAATAATTCTAATTCTAAACTCGGCGTTTTCGGCAATTGGGCTTTTCGTACGGCCTATAATAACATGGCTGGCATTTCTAACAACACTTCTATCTTTATAAGGTCCAACTAACGCAGCAGATTACGTTGGCTGGGCATTCACAACGCCGTAGGTATGTTAAATGGATGCTCGAGTAACAATTAAACGCTTGTTGCACTTGCATTGAATGTTGACTGTTTGAACAAATATTTTCTTTAGCGATTAAGTGAATTTTTCAATTGAAGCTTACGCCAATAAGACAATTTGTTAGAAATAGACCTTTGACGAATCCAGAATTTTTTATGGAAAGGCCACTGCATTTAGAGAATAAGACTATGTGTTGCACATTATAAGTTTAAACTCTTATTGAGCCGTATTGTTTTTAACATAAAAATGACAGTTATAGTTTAGGCGGAGACCTATGGCAGTTATGATAATCGACTTTTTTTGGGTATCAATTAAAGATTCATAAGCATCGCAACGGATTCAATTTTTGCTATATTGCATGAAAAATTTCACTGCCAAATATTTTATCAGCTTGGAGAAATCTATTGGCTATCAAAATTATGGCTCCATTAGACTTTTTGTATTTCTACGTTTAAGATCGTGTTCATGCACAAGAGCATTTATTACAACATTCGTCAAATTAAAACAAATTAAAACATTAAAAAACATAATTCAAAAGAACATATTACTGCAAACAATATAAAGGCGATGATTCAAGTGATATTTGATTGAGACAAATGGTCGTTTAAATGTCATATAAGTATCATAAAACAATAACACGAACAAATATGATTTCTGTGAACAACTCCTTAAAGTTTAGTATATGACTTTCCATGTCAATGAGTTTTTACGGTTGAAAAAAATTAACTCAGTTTTCTGACGGCGGCTAGTGAAATGTCTTCAGTGGTTCCCATCCTAATAATTTATAAAAACAAAATAATCGAACTTGTATATGGTTGTATGTATTTTTCGAGAACCAATTTCATATATCTATGCCTTTAAAATGTTATGAAAATGTGATTCCATATAAATTTAGTATTTGACCACATTTCTGTATTTTGTATATTTTTGCGGCGTCTTGTGAATATTATCACCGACTAGCAAGAAAGCTTCAGATATTGAAACTTTGCATTCTACTGTGCATTTATGACAAAACAATAAATATAACTTATTAAAACGTAGTATTTCAAGGCATTTATATCATAGATGGGCAGTAAATTTTACTGATTACTGAAAAGAGAAATCAGTATTCAGTAAAAAGTACTAATTTGTGTAAAAAAATGCAGTAATCATTAAATGACTGATAGTAGATACTGTGTTTTTTTAAAAATGATATGTACGCATTGCTCACTTACATGAATAGTGGCATAACTGAAAAACTGAATTTCGAGAAAAATTGCTGTTTTTTATTGTTTTTACTTTTTTTAATTACGAAATATGTTATTGGGTAAATAAAAACTGATTTATATAGCTGAGACTACAAATTGAAAAAATATCATGTTGGCATTTAAAACTGCACTGATGACTTCTGCATATTTCGGTCTATTGCATTTATTCCAAAACTGTGTACATCTATAAGCATAAAAGCAAAATATGGATCGAAGCAGTTTGTGGTATGAATTTTTTAAATTTGACTGAATTTTTTTACACAAATCAGTAAAAACTTAAATGTGCTGAAACTATTATAAAATATTATGACATTTTGAAACTCAATATGGCTGGATAGGAAATCGTTTGAATCCCCAATTTGTATTAAGAGTGAAGTCTAAGTATTATATCAAAGTATCAAATACAAGCTTTGTGTATGTTGTAATTTACTTTTAAACCCAAACAATTTACCTTTGTAATCCTGTATAATGTTTGCTAGTGGTGAATGTATATTTTGAATCTTAATATTTTTGTGATTTATCATACAACGACTTGCTTTTGATAAGCAGGACCAGAAAGAATTAAGTATAATTTCCCTAAATAGTACGAATCACACACGTCAAAAGTTGATGTTATTTGATGCAGGTTTCCCAATGGAGTAGTAGTACTACTAAATTTCAACAAAAGATCTTTAAAAACTTACGCTTGTTGGTCTCCACATTTCCTTACCATTACATTAGTTCCTTTCACTACTTTAGTATGATAACAAAGTGTTCCAAACCCATCCATGTATTCCATTATGGAATAGGGCATCACGGAGTACAGTTGATGGGAAGTAACATATATTTCTGTTGAACTTCAATTTAGTGTTGCACTTTTTTCCCCCTTTTTCTTTTGAACCATAATAATTTTTTATTATCTAAATGAAAGTCATAAATTTCGAAACGCGTATATTATCAAAATTTTTATGTTTTTGCATTTCAAGTCGAATTTGAGCTGTTCAGTTTTGTTGATGTACGTTGTAAAATATCATGAAATTTTAACATTTAGATGCAGATATATTATAAAGAATTGCAAGAATAAAAAACATAAAAAAATTACATTTTTAAAGTAGTAATAGTGCAAGAAATGTTCTTGTGTTAGTAAAACGAAACGGCGTAAATTTTTTTATTTTTTAATATAAAAAACAGAGCGAGTATACAAGAAAACACATTTAGCATTTTGTTTTCTGTATAAGAAAATATTAATAAAAGAATTCGTGGAAAATGAAAAAATATGATTGGTCGCATCAGCCTCAAGAAAAGTAAAGTAAAGTAAATATTTTAAAGGCTTCATGTTAATATTTTTGGTTTTTATTGTTTTTTTTTTTTTTTTTTTTGTTACAAACTAAAGCTCATAATTGAACAATGCTGGAGAAGACCCATGAAAGTCAAGTCGACACACACCGATAAGGGATCGCGTATATGCAGCAATGTCTGAGCTCGGTATTCCTGCAAAACTGATAAGACTGTGCAGAATGACGTTGAGTAACTCCCGCAGCTCCGTCAAGGTAGGAAGACAGGGGTTTCAGACAGGGCGATCCCTTATCCTGCGACCTCTTCAATTTTGTCATGGAGAGTGTTTTGCGAAAGGCGGGTGTGCATCGTAATGGCACTATTTTTTAACAAAAAGTGTCCAGCTCCTTGCGTATGCAGACGATATAGACATCATTGGGCATACCAAGCGAGATGTCACCGCAGCCTTTAATGCTATTGAACGGGAGTCTGCTAAAATGGGTCTGGCGAAAATGAGAGCAAGACGAAGTACATGTTGTTGACGAGTAGGGACGTTGATCGTATCGGCTCCCAGGTTACAGCCGGCAACTATACATTCGATGTGGTCAAGGAGTTCATCTACCTTGGCACCGCCATTACCAGCAAAAATGATGTCAGTCTAGAGATCAGGCGAAGAATCACACTGGCCAACAGGTGCTACTACGGTCTCGGTAGGCAGTTTAGTAATAGAGACCTCTCGCGTGCGACGAAATTAACACTCTACAAGTCGCTTATTCTCCCGGTGCTTCTCTATGGTGTGGAAGCATGGACGCTGTCTTGTGCCAATGCAGCGGTCCTGGGAGTGTTTGAGAGAAAAGTTCTTCGTAAGATCTTTGGTCCTCTAAGGCATAGCGATGAGTTTCGCATTAGAACCAACCATGAGCTGTATGAGCTCCTCGGCGATGTGGGCGTTGTCCAGCGTATTAACATCCAGCGGCTACGCTGGCTCTGCCACATTGTTCGGATGGAAGAATCTGCTCCAGCGAAGAAAGTTTTCGATGCGAAGGTCACTGGACGTCGGCGTAGAGGACGACCCTGTTTACGTTGGAAGGACCAGGTTGATGAAGCCCTGTCATCGATTGGTGTGACCAACTGGAGAAGGGCGCGCGCTAAGCAGAAGCGCCTGGAGACTAGTGCTGAAGCAGGCCGAAACCCGTTAACGGGTTGTTATGGCCAGCTAAGTAAGTAAGTAAGTTTGCCGTTTTTATAAATTTTCAAAATAATATAAACACTGAAACTGTATTAATAAGTTTAGTTGACCTTATTATATTAATATATATATATATATATATATTAATAATATATATATATATTAATATATATATTAATATATTATATTAATATATATATATATATTTCCTGAAGAAGCTACGCAGAGAAGTAGCGAAATATCGAAAAAATAATTATATATTAGACCCTAAAGCTTAATTAAACGCTTATATATAAACACTGAAACCTAAAGGTAGTTTTAGTTAGTATTCGTTTATTTGAACTTTCAAATGTTATCCTGATTTTCTTTCTGCCAAAACTAAAAAACATATAATGCTCTGTTCACACTTGTGTTTTTAACGCGTTTAAGCAATCGTTCACATTATATTTGAGACGTTTTAAGGATTACGTTTTATCAGCTGTTTGTTGGCGCTTGTACAAAAATTGTAAACAAGTTTGAAAAAATTAAAAATACAAAAGTATGTATATGAAATATCCGAAAACAAAAAATTACGGAATTGTCAGCGGCATATTTTAGTCTTATTAATGATGGAATTATTAGTATTAAAAATTGGTTTATGGGTATTCTCGATGGATTTGCTAAGATCAGGGTGAATAAATAGGTAACATAAAGAAATGGACACCTTTGAAAGAAGAAGTAAGAAACATTTAATATCTTCACCACAGTGAAAACGAACATTATCCATAACGAACACAGGATTATGTGAAAAAATACCAATACAAAAGCATTCTTATAAAAATCAAAGAAATAGTTCTTTTGTACAATTTCCGATATATAATACAATATATTCTTCAAGGCTTTTTTATTACAAAATTTAGCTTCTTAATTTTGAAAGTTAAGATTTTTATTTTTTGAAATTTGAATTTTAATTTTTAAAATTTTGCTTTTTGTTTTTGAAATGGACTTTGACAACCAAACAAAAGTATTTACAAAGCACTACATTGCTGTTCTTCAAAAAAAAAAATCAAATTCTATATTTCTAACTCACTGTGATGAAACAGGATAAATAGAATTTGAATTTTTCGAAAAACAGAAATGTATTGCTTTGTAGATACTTTTATTTGGTTTTCTGTACTAAATGTTATATGATTCGCATTTAGTTTATAACTATTTGAACTATTTGTAGTCTCTTAAGCAGAGACGAAATGGCCATAGAGATATGCTTATCTCAAAAGCAATACATTTCTTATCTTTTATTGTCTATATGGCCAAAAATATTTTTTGCTTTGTTTTTATTAAAACGTATAAAACTTAATAAAAATGTGATAATATTGTTAATAGTCGCCGTGGTCTAGTAGTTAATGTGTCGGCTTACTAAGACGATAGCGCCGGGTTCAAATCTCAGCTCTGACATCTTGAAAAAAGAAATATGAAAAAAATATTTCTTTCGACGACTACCTCTCAGCACTCTTCTGGCAAAATCTCTGGAGTAATTGATTACCATTAAAAAGCTTCTCAAATCTGTCATTCGAAGTCGACTTTAATTTGTAAGTCCCGGTACTCATGGATAAAAATTAACACACACAATATGAGTGCTGCGAGAATCTAGGCCGTAACCCTGACACAGGGTTGTAATGGCCAATTATGTATGTTATGTATGGAATATTGTTGAGTCAATTTGTGTCTCAAAATGAGAGCATAGGAAATATCTCTGTCAAAATAAAATAGATTATATTTCACGACCGCATTCTGCAGCGCTTTATGTGTCAATTTGTATTGGAAAAAGCTTCAAGCTCCAGTTCTGTTTCAACATTTTGCTATAAACACATTAAAGACTACCGCTCATCCAGCACAAGCTTTCAAAAATGTAATATATGTGTGCATATGAGAATAATTATTTTAGTAGCAACACGACTACCGACCACACACTATTTTGTAGCCATACCAACTTAGGCTAATTTCTATTTATTTTTTTTTTGGTGACAATGAACTGCTGCCAATACAATAAGATGCATGAAAAAGGTGTTTAAAAAACTCAGTACATGAAATATATACATTTAAAAGGCGAAAAAGATGTAAGTCGTACCACTGGAAAAAAATAATCATTTGTTTACATTTTTTGTTTAGTTTACATTTATTTACATTAGTTTTTATTTCATTTTTAATTTATCAATTTATTAATTATTAATTTAATAATTTGCTACGCTCATCCTATATGCTTTAAAAAAATGGTTTTCATCTTCTTCCTTGAGCTCATGAACATAAGTTCGGTAAAATCCTTCTTCATCTCGAATCATATTTACCTGCCGGACCCACCATCTTCGGTTACTTCTATTGTAGTATTTATTATACACTTCATACACTGAAGCAGTTATTTGGGTTATTTTGGCAATAGTTGTTATACAATTAAATAAGTTTTGTTTAAACATTTTTTGTTTTCTCACAATTTCACTTTAAAAAAATAAGTTTGTTATGTTTTGTTTAGGTTACGTTCAACGTGTCAAAACAGATGTTTATTTTGTAGCTGTAGTCGTTATAATAATTAAGTAGCTAGCTACTTGGCTACTTTTGTAGTCAGCGAATTTTGTGGTCGTGTGTTCGGTGGTCGATAGCGTAGAATGTGTTTATAGCATTTATTTTGTAAAAATTTACATTTTTTTATTAATTTTTTTTTTAATTTTGATTACTGTTGGTTTTAGGAAGTGTTTTACCAAAAATATGACTACTTTTGATTGTTTTACAGCAATGATTCCTCTAATGATGTGTAATCTATTTTTGTTTTTAATTTCTATCAAATAAACTATTGAGTAATTTCTTTAAATACCCCTTGTAAATGCAACAATAGAAAAAACTTACTTTGAAAATGTATATTTCTTAAAATTATATTTCTTCAAAAGTGCACAGAGAAGTGTTGTATTTTTATTCCTTTTGCATTTTATATATGAGAGCAAGCACATACAAAATTTGTTGTTCTATTTACAAGGAAGATTGTTTGAATTAATTTATTATCTTTTTACTGTTGCAAATTTTCTTTTTCCTCTTAACACAAAATACTGCAGAAAAAAAGCTTTAATTAAAAACTTTTTTTAAGAAACTTTTAATGTTTTTGCTTTAGAATTCATTACTTTATATTTTCGACTAAATTTACCCAGAAATTACCTGTTTGTAAAGGATTTTTCAACAGAACAAATTGTAAAGAATACCCATTACATATTATCACACAATTAACTTTCAACAACAATACAATACAAGTAAACATGTTACATAGATAGAGAGAAAGAGAGAGAGAGAGAGAGAGAGATGAAAGGTGTTTTACTGTAGGTGTACACGTATATATCATAGAGTACTACTTTCTTTAATCCTTCTTGTTTTACACAATAATTGAAGGGAAATGAACATTTTTACTATTTTTAATTAAAAACTTTAACAATAGTTTTATATCGTTTAGCAACACAACATATGTGGGTACAAGAACAGTATTTTTTTTTTTAATTATTCTTTCATCTAAGGAACTGCGATTTTTAAATGCTGAAGGTGAATCTTAAAGAAAATATAGTTTAGGTGCTTTGAGTTATTGTATATTTCTAAATCTGTAAGGTTTTGTCATTAATGTTCGTCACATATAAAAAAAAACTAAAAATTTTTAAATCTTAATTTAGTCAAATTAATTTTGTGTATTTTATATTTTGTGGTATAACTAAATAAAAAGCGATTTTGAGAGAAAAACGTTTAAACATTTTAATTCAGCCAAACTTATATAAAAAGTAAAAGACTCTTTTAATAGCCACTCAATGAAAAAGGAGATAAAAATACACTTTTAGATATGTTTTAAATTACAGTTCGCCTCATATTTCTTTATTATTAACTCAAAACTCTTCTCGAAAATGAGCGTTATATTCTTCTCAGTAAAAGACACATAATGAAGGAAGATTGTATTATTTCTTCAAGTTTAACAGCTCAATTAGGTTTTGTTGAATTAGCGTTTAACTGATCTTTAAATAAACTTATTAATCAAACAACATCCCATAAAATCTTCTACTAATATCAAAACCTATGGTAGTAATATATTAAATCGATTTGAGTAAAAATATATGCAAGTATAAGCAAACATCTGAATGTTTTGTAAATTTTTTTTTTTCTAAATTTTAAGAAAAATAAAGAAAAATGGGAAACATTTTCGTCTGCATTAAAAAAAAATACTATAAATTTTAAGAATTATGTACTTAAATTTCAAATTAATATGAAACAAACATGAAACTAAATATTTGTTTTCGTTTAGAAATTCGCTAAAGTGGTCAACACTATTTATTTTGACACTTCGTTTTTCATGTTTTCTTTTTGTTTCTCATAAATTAAAATCAAGTAAAGGAAGTTAAACCGAAGAAACAATTATAATAACCACGAGACGATAAAAAATCATTATTTAATTAATGTGAATGATCATAGTGGTTTACTATTTATTATAAAAATAAATGAATTTGAAAAATAAAATTGTGACAAAAAACAGGAACATTTATGGGCACAAAACATTTCATTCTGGTATATATGTATGTATGTAATTACCAAAATTTTTTTAAAACTTTTAATTTTTGAATTTAGATTAAACAAAAGTGAACCGTATTATTTATTAATGTTAGCTTTAACCGTAAGCAGTTATCATTTTAGTGTTTTTAAGAACGCCAGTATGGCAAGCCTACCACTTTTGTTTTGGCTAAAGTATGCCATTTACGAATATTAAAGTGAAATATCAAATTTTTTCATAATATTGCTGTATATTTTTTAGAGCAGGAAAATAAACAAAACTGAACGCTTGATCTCTTTTTGTTTTGTTCTTTACAATGAGTAAAACAAAACCAAAACACAAACCGTGAGAATGATTGTCCCATATAATTATATATATGAATGAGAAGAAAAAGAAAAGAAAAAGAGAAAAAAGAGCAAATTATACGAATGTAATGGAATAACAAGCAAGAACAAGAGCGAAAAGCTAGTTGCTTCTCATTTAGAAAGTATTTGTTTTGGTTTTGCTCATGTACAATACCATTAAAAGAAATTTGAAAAGTTTCTGACTTTGTGGTAACGTGTTTGCCCACTCTGATATTTTTCTATTTAGAATTTCATTCAAAATTGAGAAAAATTTTTGTATTTGTTAACTTTTCGTAATTTCACTAGGTATCGCAGTTGACATTTGGAAACCGGTTTCGAATGGAAACACAATCATTCACTAGAATAAGAACCCCGTTTCAGAATTTTTTCAAACGCAGTCAAATTCATACAAATTATTTAATTTAAAGACAGAATTAATTTTTCATTACTATATTGCAGTACATTACACTACAGTATGAAAAATGTTGGCAAAAATAAATCTAAATGTGGATAAAAACTAAATAAACTGTTGGTTTATTTTAAATAAATTTTTAGTTAAAAATACAGCTTAAAGTATCTGATTACGATTATCATTTTCGATTATAAAAGATTGGAAATTGTGATTGTTTTTTTTTTTTGTGTAAATTATGGAAGTAAGTCAAAGCCTGTCTTAAATTAGTATCAAATTATAATTTAAAACAAGCCTTACAAGAAAATCAAATCTTAATGATTATGCCAAATATTTGTATTGATTTTTTAATGAAAAATTGTTGCTTATTAAGAAATTTTTGTTTCTCCTGTAAAATTTGTTTTGTATGTAACTAAAGAGTTTTATGAATTTTTGTATATATATGACAATATAATTGTTTGGGATTTTTTCCCCAACCAAAAATTTGTACTGCGAACCCTATTTAATTTTATGATCATCAATATTGTAATAATTATGTATTTTTATTATTCACTTTTTTTCTGTATTAAAATTGTATACAGTTATTCAAAATATCTTCATAGGTATAAGTATATACATATGTACAAGCATACATATTCTTTTAGCAAACTACTTGTTGTTGTTTAAAAGAATTTGTATACAGTTAATTTTTGTAATGTTAATATTTTTTGTAACATTAACACTTAAAATAAAAATCAAAATCAGTAGAGTAGAGTTAAACCTATTGAATAGAAGTGCACATTTGCTGCAATTAATAAATAAATGGAATAACTTGAATGCTAAAAGAAAAATAAAATCTTTACTGCATTTTACAATGAGATCAAGAGGATCAGCTTTTTTGAAAATTAAATAAACTCTCTTACATAAAATTGGTGCCGAAACCCGGGAACTGTCCATGCCGACAGTAATCATTTAAAACTTCTGTGATCGTGATCCTTGCTTGTGTGAAATTTTTCTTTGGACTGCCTGAGTCTTATTTCGAGGAAGCGTATACTATTGTCACCTGCCTGAAATTTTATAATACGTACGTGTGGTACTATTTTATTTGATCTAATTTTGAGAAATTAGAATCACGATGCCTTTACACCAAGCAATCGAGGATCAAAAACTACTTTTTGCTCACATCGAGCATGTAGCTAAATCATTTAATGAAACGCCTAAACATGAACTATCAAGAGGATATGTTCAAGCCATAATGGAAGAGCTGGAATCTAACTACACACTGTTTAAAAATGGTCATAGTAAGGTATTACAAATGCTGAGAGATAATTCTTTTATTGAACAAGATGTACCCTACGTAAGTGACAACACTTTTTACAAATGTTATGACATTTATATATCTTTAAAATCTACCATTCACGATATTATGTTTGAATTTGAGTCTCCACAGACACCAACCGTCCACGCAAGTACATTCGCAGTGCCCAGCCGCAACGATTCATTTTTTTCTGGAGCCAGACTTCCAAAAATAGATCTGCCCACATTTGACGGAGATTATATGAACTGGATTTCATATCGTGATATGTTTCAAACACTAGTGCATGACAATGCTTCTTTAACAAAAGTTCAAAAATATTTTTATTTAAGGTCTTCATGCACAGGAACTCCACTTGATTTGGTAAATGAATATCCAGCTGCAGAAACAAGCTATGATTTAGCATGGAATGCTCTCGAGAAGAGATTTCATAATGAAAGAAAGCTTGTAGAGCAAATATTGAAGCGTCTATTCTCCATCCCGAATTCTGATGGTACCTTCAAAACTATTAAAATGTTGTTAGACACAACACGCACCTGTCTTTCACAGCTGAAATCTTTAGACATCGATATAACTACATGGGATTCGATCCTGATATACATAACTACACAAAAATTAGACACATCTACTAGAAAAGAGTGGGAGCAGTCGCTGAAGGCTAGCACAGTCATCCCGCCAATGTCTGACATGTTGAATTTTTTGGAAACAACTTTTCGCACTTTGGAGTCTCTAGAAGAACAAACTCTGTCTACTGTTAATCGTCAAAAACCTTCTAAAATTGTACGAGCTCACACAGCTTCAACTGCAAAGGATGATAACTGTCTCTGCTGTCATAAACGTCATCCACTTTACAAATGTTTTAGATTTGCAAATATGTCTTCGTTGGAGAAGAAAAATTTTGTAAATAAAAATCGTCTTTGCAGAAACTGTCTTAACACTGGACACATGCAATCTTCTTGTGGTTTAAATACTAAATGCCATATATGTCATGAGCCTCATCACACCGTTATTCACAACGAGTTCTGCAAAAATTCATCAACTACTGTTACGCCTGCATTTAATAATGAAGCTGAATATAAAACCAATCAACCTTCTAGCACTACACCAGCAACAAATTCAGCATCTGTAAGTACAAACACATCAAATCTATTTTGTAAAAATTTCAATCCAGCGATACTACCTACAGTAAAGTTAATAATAAAAACAGCAAAAAAGAACTTTTTTGTTAAAGCTCTTGTAGATCAAGGCTCTCAGCTGTCATTTATTTCAGAAGAGCTTTCTCACATACTGCCAATACAAAAATTTAAAACACGTGTAAATGTTTCTGGTATAGGTGGAAATAAAGCAGTTACAGTCAAGAAAACTGTAAGATTTTCAATTACGTCAAGATATAAATCTGATTTTGAATTGCCAATTACTGCACTAGTAGTACCCACTGTAACTTCATATGTACCCAATAAATTTAATGTTCAATCTATTCCAGAGCTATCAGAATTTTTTCTCGCAGATCCAGATTTCAGTGTACCTGAAAAAATTGATCTCCTCCTTGGAAACGACGTTTATGGAGACTTGATCCTTTCTGGCATGAAAAAATTTAAAAATGGTTTACTACTGCAAGAAACTAATTTAGGCTGGATTTTATCTGGGTCACAAAAGCAAAATAATAATACTACACGTATCTATACAAATGTCTGCTCAGTTGATGAACAACTTCGCTTATTCTGGGAACAAGAAGAAATTCTAGATAAAAATCCTTGGTCAGAAGAAGAGGAGCTATGTGAACAATTTTTTAAAGAAACTCACTCTCGTGATGAATCAGGAAGGTATACAGTTTGTTTACCATTTAAAAAACTTCTTCAAGGTGAAGAATTGCCAACATTTTTCTACACGGATTATAATGCTTTAAAAAGATATAAGCAACTTGAAGTATCTTTCAAACAGAAGCCTCATTTTGCTAATGAGTATAAAAAATTTATGATGGAGTATGAGACTCTCAATCATATGGTCAATCTCGGTGAGTATCCAAAAGCTATACCTCACAATTCATATTTTTTTCCACATCATGGCGTTCTGAGAGAAAGCAGCACAACCACTAAACTGAGGGTAGTTTTTGATGGTGGAAATCGCAGACAACCACAACCATCTCTTAATGAAGAGTTATCACCAGGACCTGCCCTACAAAATGACCTGGCAACAATTATATCTCGCTGGAGAAAACATTATATCGGTTTTACAGCAGATCTAGAAAAAATGTTCAGACAAATAAATGTGTCTCCTGAACATCAGCCTTTTCAATGCATTCTGTGGAGAAATGCTACAAATAAATTATGTGTATATGCACTTCGTACAGTGACATATGGCACAACGTCAGCTCCTTACCTCGCTATAAGAGTTCTACAGCAACTAGCAGAAGACGAGAGAATTAAATTCACACTAGGTAGCCAAATACTAAAAACTGACACTTATGTTGATGATGTCATATCAGGTGCTGATACTTTGCAACAAGCATTGACCTTACAAAAAGAACTTTCCAATCTTGTGAAATCAGGAGGATTTCATTTAAGAAAATGGAATTCAAACTCAAGTGAACTCATAAATAATATACCGGAAGAAGATCGTGAAAGTAAGAACGCATTTTCTCTTTATGAACCAAAAATGTCAAAAGCGCTTGGTATTAATTGGGATACAAAAAACGATTTATTTTGCTTCACTATTAATTTTTCATTTTCTGATAAAATTACTAAAAGTAATCTGCTTTCAGATGCCTCAAAACTATTTGATCCATTAGGATGGTTATCGCCTACCACTATAATAGCAAAAATAATATTTCAAAAGCTATGGAAATTAAAGCTCGATTGGAGAGATATTCTACCCGATGACATTCAACGTGAGTGGCGGCAGTTTCGGTCAAAATTAAAGTTACTTGAAGATGTTAAAATCCCCCGATGGATTGGTTACAGGCCATCTAAATGTAAAGTTGACCTTCATGCCTTCAGTGATGCTTCCAAAGCAGCCTATGCAGCAGTTGTTTATATCCGTATAGAAACTGAATCTGGAGATATACTTGTAAATTTAATTCAAAGCAAAACGAAAGTTGTTCTGTTAAAGGGTGACACTATCCCACGGTTGGAATTAAATGCTGCAACGCTTATGGCGAAATTAGTTGCTAAAATAAAAGCGAACATAGACTTTAACATTGAAAACATATTCTACTGGACGGACAGCACCATCGTTCTTGCGTGGTTAAAAAGTAAATCACTTCGGTTGGAAGTCTACGTGGCTAATAGAGTTGAAAAAATTCGGAGGCTAACAAATCTACACTATTGGCGGTACATCCCTTCAAAAGAAAATCCAGCAGATTGTGCAAGTAGAGGATTAATGCCCGAACAATTAGTGAAATATGACTTATGGTGGAATGGCCCTTCTTGGCTTAAAAAATCGTCTGATTTCTGGCCTACTTTTCCTAATGATACGGCTCACGATGAAATTTTAAATAATCACTTTACTTTTCATGTAACAAAGATATCATCTGAATCATATCCGGAGCTTTTAGCTAGATTTTCGAAATGGTCAAATTTGTTGCGTGTGATATCATACATTTTTCGATTCTACAAAAATTGTAAAGCGAATCCAACCAAAAGAGAATTTGGATTTTTAAAAACATACGAACTAAAAGAAACACGTCAAAGGCTTATAAAAATAACACAAGCTGTATCATTTCATGAAGAAATTGAAATGCTGAAATTGGGAAATAGGATTTCCAATCAAAGTAATATTTTAAAACTTTCCCCGTTTTTGGATGAAGAGGGAATTTTACGAGTCGGTGGTAGACTCTTAAACTCTACTATTCCTTTTACTACTAAGCATCCGATATTGTTGTCGAAACACGATCCACTGTCTTTTCTTATATTTTCAGATGCTCATATAAAAACACTTCATGGCAGTCTACAGATGATGCAATCTTATGTTTCTAGGTCCTTTTGGATAATTTCTGCAAGAAATATAGCAAAAAGAGTTCAACGAAAATGTACTGCTTGCTTTAAGTATAAAGCGCAATCTTGTCAACAACTGATGGGAAACCTACCAGCAGTCAGACTTCAACCAACTCGTGCATTTAAACACAGTGGACTAGACTATGCCGGACCCATCAACATCAAAACTTCATCATTAAGAACTGCGTCTACCTCCAAGGCTTATATTTGTCTATTTATATGCATGTGCACAAAGGCAATACATTTGGAGGCGGTTACCAGCTTAAATGTTGACTCATTTTTAGCTGCCTTTCGACGCTTCACATCGCGTAGAGGATTGTGTACAGATCTATACTCAGACTGTGGAACAAATTTCGTTGGTGCCAATAAAGAACTACAAATCCTGTATCAACGTAATAAGACATCCCTTCCAGAACATTTAGTAGAAACTCTGGCTAATCAAGGCACTAAATGGCACTTCATCCCACCTGCTACACCACATTTTGGCGGCCTATGGGAGGCCGGCGTTAAATCAACAAAACACCACTTGCGGCGTATAATGAAGGACCGTACACTAAATTATGAAGAACTCAGTACTTTACTAACGCAAATTGAGAGTTGCCTTAATTCAAGGCCGCTATGCCCATTATCATCAGACCCAGTGGATTTCAATGTACTGACGCCATCCCATTTTCTTATTGGTGAACCTTCAAATTGTATTCCTGATGATGACTTACTTGATGCTAATATTGATCGTCTAAGCCGATGGAAATTAGTTGAACGTCTCAAACAAAATTTCTGGGATCGTTGGAACAAAGAATATTTATCAAGGTTACAAGCTCGGCCAAAATGGGACAAAATCGAAAGAAATATAAAAGTTGGCGATATAGTTCTCCTTCTACATGAACGAAGTGTACCAGGTCAATGGCCACTTGCCAAAGTTGAAAATTTACATCCTGGCTCTGATGGATTGGTTCGAGTTGTCACACTTTTCATTAATGGCAAATACATCAAGCGACCAATTTCTAAAATATGCCTTTTGCCAGTCAACGATGCCTACAACTAATATTGAAATATGTACTCCTAAGTATAAGAACAATGTTCTTCGCGGGGGAGAATGTTTGGGATTTTTTCCCCAACCAAAAATTTGTACTGCGAACCCTATTTAATTTTATGATCATCAATATTGTAATAATTATGTATTTTTATTATTCACTTTTTTTCTGTATTAAAATTGTATACAGTTATTCAAAATATCTTCATAGGTATAAGTATATACATATGTACAAGCATACATATTCTTTTAGCAAACTACTTGTTGTTGTTTAAAAGAATTTGTATACAGTTAATTTTTGTAATGTTAATATTTTTTGTAACATTAACACTTAAAATAAAAATCAAAATCAGTAGAGTAGAGTTAAACCTATTGAATAGAAGTGCACATTTGCTGCAATTAATAAATAAATGGAATAACTTGAATGCTAAAAGAAAAATAAAATCTTTACTGCATTTTACAATGAGATCAAGAGGATCAGCTTTTTTGAAAAAATTAAACTCTCTTACAATAATACTATTTAGATACTGCACATGACATTAAGAGTAAGTTTCATAACAAACATTTTGAATTTTGTACCTTCCATTTGTTGAAATAAAACAAAAAATTTTGAAGTTTAATATTAGCTCAATCTCAAATTTTCCCACATTGTCTTTATGACATATTCAGTTCTTTTTTGGCTTAACTTAAAAGTGATTTTTTTATTAATTTACTATCACTAGAAAAAAAACTTTTAATTTTTGAAACTTTTGCTAATAAAAAAATATGTACCTGCGATAGTCAATGAGAACGATGTGCTATTCGATACACAATCTTCTGCTAAGCAATATAAATAATCAGGCATTTAATATTCAATTAAATTATCGAATTACTATTATTACTGATGATTGCAAGTTTTAACAAAAGCATATACTCCTTCACAATTGTGGGCAAAAATATAATGCCAAATTTTGTATAATACGTGATACATGTATAATAAAAGCTTAATTTAAGACCAAGGAGGAAGCTTAGTTTAGATTTGCTTCTACTCAATATTAAGGTATTTTTCCGTTGATTTTTTGTGGGTTACTGACGAATATTTTCTCCGCATATATTTATGTTTATTTCCATCAACCGGATAATGTCGTCTTATTTGAGACCCATGTTTTTAAGGATGCTGATTCATTTTCACATTTTCATATTTCTATATATCAGAGCCATCATAATTACTCTTGTATGCCAATGCTATTTTAACAAATTTTAAGTAGCACTTAACTGTATGTTTGTTTAGAAATGCAGGAAAAGGAGTTACCATATTTGATTCTATTTCGGAACATATTTCAAGGATCTTAAAAATTATCAAAAAAGCAATATTTTATTGCGTATGGTGATTTCTATGATTATGAATTTTCATATACTTACAAATATTATCTTATGCTATTATACTTAAATGTTATTTATGATTTATGTTATCGCTTGAGAATTAACAAATGAAGTGAAAATACTAACATATAATTTATTTTACTATGATTTTAAAACCAACTTTATTTTCTTCAGATACGAAAAATAATTAGTTTTCACTTCCTGAAATACAAGCTACAACTAAAACCAAAAGGTACATATTATTTCCTATTAAGAAGCTCAAAATGTAATGATTTGATTACTTGAGATTATAACATTGAAATATACTAGCAAAGTCTATTCATTAACAATAAAATGCAAGTGGTCTTATTGTGTTTAAATATTTCACAATAATTGCTTTTAATTATAATACTTTCGACTTTGTTCTATAATAGACAAACAACCTTTACCACAATTAACTACCGCCTTGCTTAACTACTAACAACTTAATTGTTTCTTTCACTGAAGACAAGAGTTGAGTTTTGAATGGCAAATGTTATATACCAAGTAAGTGTTCAATAAATTATGCTCGCAACTGTACGGTGTTCATTAAATGAACACTGATCTTTATATGCAGTATAGAAACAAGTAACCATTAAGGAATTAAAGGGTTTTATGTAAAAGTAATAATTTGCTTATAATAGACCACATTACCAATAACCACAAAATTTAATCAGCGATTTACTAACTTGTTCAATACAATTATATGCTTGTATTTATTCATATTGAGCCAAGTAGTTTGCTACTCTCTTAACAAATGCATTTACCTGTGCAATCAAATACTAAGGCAGTCATAGAAACTTACAATACATTTTCATCTAAACCTTTAAACCCTCTAACGTTAAAAGCAAACTTTTCAATTTTAGTTATTCGAAAAATTGTGCTTAAACACTCATAGAAACGGGCAAATGTGTATATACACAGACTCCTAATAAGTAAGTAGTTGATGGCGAATAAGTATTTTACTTGAAATAAATATATATTTTTACATAATACCTAGGGATACTTCTTACAAAATTTAAAGAAATTTAATATTAGCTTTCATTATCTTTGAAGTCATATATAGCTGCTGACAATTTAAATATTACTTATACGTTGATTACGTTATGCTATAGCTATATTTACACACATACATACATAAATACATAACTGGCCTTTACAGTGTCAGGATTACGACCTCCTGTGTCAGGATTACGGCCTAGCTTCTCGCAGCACTCATGTTGTATATGTCAATTTTTATCCATTAGTACCGGGACCTACATTTTAATGTCTACTCCGAACGACAGACTTAAGAAGCTTGTTCATGGCAATTAGTTACTCTCAGAGCTTTTGCCAGAAGACTGCTGAGAGGTAGTCGCCGAAAGAAATATTTTTTTCATATTTCTTTTTTTTTTGAAGATGTCAGAGCCTTGAGTCGAACCCAGGGCCCATGTCTTAGTAAGCCAACACACTAACCACTAGACCACGGCTACTAGCTATATTTACACCACCTAAATTCTTATCTGAGTTTTATATCAGAAGAGCACTTTTTAATTTTTATTGTTTTTGCCTAAGCTCAGGTAAAAATAAAATATTGTCTATTTTCAAAATTATGGCGTCTGAGTTGTAACTGTTATAATCTGTTATAATCGGATGAAAACTTAGGTGGTATTCTATACTGCAGGGCTATATCTAATTGCTGGAGCGGAAGCAAATGACATTTAAATTATGTCTTATGATATTACTTCTGATTGAATTCTAAGTTTTTATTATTTAATTATACAATAAATTAAAATTTTTTTTACACTAACCAGTATTTGTGTATTTTACATAACTTTTTAGAAATTCTAATTTAAATTGATTTGTTTCTGTACTGTTAAATGTATAGTTACTCCTTTTTCTTCCAGCCCTTCAGAAAAATATCCTATATTTTAATATTTTTAGGTCCAAGTGTTAATTGAATAAACGTAATAATCTAAACATTAATTGTGTACCTTCCACTATGGTTCTCTCTGTTTAGTTAACAACAGACATGTGCTTAAATTTTAGCTGTTGCTTTATAAATCTTAATACCTGTCATAGAAAAGAAATTTTAATTCATCACACCACGTCAAGGAACAAACATTCCCTGTTCAGCGTTCAACTAACTGTTTTGGTGTTAACCCACAAAAAGACCTATACAGTCGAAACAAGTTTTAGATAAAGTTGTTATAAAAACATAACAACAACGGAACTTACAGTAGCGTTAGATATATTTGTTTATTTCTATCCTTTGTATATGGATGTAAAGTATATGTATTTACAAAAAATTTTTTTTTGGACCTGCAATTGTGTAAGTTTCTTATATTTAGAAAATAAAATTGAAAATGCATATAACCACAAAGTCTTTTTTGCTGGTTTTTTGACCCCAGTGGTTTAACACTTAACTAATTATTTTTAAAACTTAGGCTTCACCATATGAATAACACCAATGATTTCATTTTCGTTTTAATATTTCTTTTAAAAATTCTTTATGTGCAGTATGTTGATAAACTTAAGTGATTAGTAAATTTTAGAAACACATGAACACATTTTACTTAAAGAAAGTATTACAAGAACAATTTAGATTTTAGATATTAATAATAATTTTTTATAAAGAGCAAGTTTTTTAAAACTAAAAACTAAAAAAAGAAAAAAATTTTAATTTTGATGAAATAAAAAAAAAAGAATTTTTGAAACTTAAAAACAGTCGAAAAAAAACCTTTTCCAAAAATTTCGAAATGCCCTCAATATAAAAAACAAAATCAAGAGAAGAAAAATAATTACTTTAAGGCGGCATAACAAAGCCTAGACAACAGGCTTACCTGATGTTATTTTTTTTTTTCCTTTGATACCAATACTCAGGTGTTAACCCCTACTAAATGCTGTGCATTGTATTTGAATTTTGGAAAGGACAGTACATATACTACACTGGTTTACAGCCAAAAAATACCAAGAACGCCACATGCCTAGATAAGTTAATTGGGCCTCCTGAGCACGAAAAACGCTGTTATTATTTTTTTCTAAGTACCGCTTTTTAGATAACGGTATGTACTTTTGTGTTTTTCGGTGTACGCCCCATTCAAACCCTTGTGGTGTCCAACGGAAAATTCCGATCGCGATAAATGGCATATCGATGTAAAGGTAATTGAACGCCTTCTCCGTTGATATGCTGGAGAATTCTATCTGATAAAAAATCGCTGAGATATGGCACCTCAAAATTCAAAATTTGCCTATTTTTTACGTTTTTTTCAAAATTTTTCATTTTCATTTAAATTTTTTTCTACGTTATATTGCAGATCTGGAATGTTTTATTCTTTTACCAACTAGCTTATTTAACTACCAATATTTGAAGCGTATCTTGAATAAAATCGGATGAAAAATAAAGGTTTTATTAAGAATTTTGTGGAATGACAATATTTTCATTTTAATTGCTCACACAGTATATTCGGCGTAAATTCAAAAAATTTTAATTAAAATGACGAGCGACTTGAACTTTTGCGTTTTTTTTCGGATGGCTCTTCGCGAATGAGAAACCAACAATAGTCCGCCATCATTTGTTCATCCCACCAGCCTTTGTAACGTCTCTCGATTTCTTCCACTTCCAGGTAAAATTTTTCACCTTGTTCATCACTTTCGGAGCCCAAGTTCGTGGAGAAAAACGAATGAAAATTTTGAAATTGTTTGTCATACAGAAACAGGCCATTAGTTTTTTGCAAAGACTGCAATCATTTGCCAATAACGAAAATTTTCAATTGAATGTGAATTTATATTTACATATATATACCGATTCTTGCAATTATATTTATTGTATTCAATATAAAAGAATATTTTTCCACAAATAATTCAAATCACGAATATCATTTTATTGTAGAGTTAAAGTAGGTAGAAACCAATAATAAAAACTTCACATTTATAAATGGTTTATAAGAGCGTTATGACACTGTTTGTTGTTTATAAAAACAAAATTAAGACATCTTGCTTATAAGGCTCTTTAAGCATGTCTTATGTCATTATGAATTAGACTCTAAACCAGTGAGAGATGAGATTGGTTTCTTCATTTGTGTTGTTTTTAACAACTTGAATGAAATTAGTGAAAATTTCGTTTTAAAAACCTTTAATTTTAAAATTAAAACTAATTTATTAAAATTATTCATAAAATAAATTGTTTGTAAATGATATAAACAAATTGAAATGTAGTTAAAAGAAATATAAACATTAATAAGTTTATGTTGCTTATTATCATAACTTCTTAGTGTCTGACAAACAAATTTAGCTCTATTGCACTGATGCCCAAGGTAGTTGTATTGGTGAGAGTGACGAAATGTAAGACATAGAAGTTCTGCAAGTGTAGTTTGTCTCTCCCACTCAACATGCTTATTTCCTATTGGTTAATTGACGATCAAACAAAAGAGCGTAAGTATACGTGTGAGTTTAATTTGCTGATATCAGCCACTACTGGGCATCTTTTCTCTATTGAAAACTAATAAAACATAAACACATACGCAATTTTTGTCTCACACACATGTTTTTGTAATAATTGTGGTTATCGTTTAGCATGATGAAAACAAAGCGTATGGATTTCTTTTTATGAAAGATTTTTAACATTGCAAATTTTTTTTTAATTAATTAAGTTTTTCATAGAAAAATAAAACAAAAACTGGTTTCCGGGAATTCTAAAAGTGATATCTGTTAACAAAGTACAATACATTTAATTTTAAACTAATATAATAAGAATTAACAATACAGGTAGTTTTGGTATATTGTAAGAAGCTGTTTGCCAGAATTTTTGTGGAATTAAGCAACCCTGGTTGTAATATTCACGAAGAGAGTAAGAAAAACTAAAAAAAAATATCCGAACAATTTCGTTACCTAAGTAATATTGGTGAAGACCACTGCTCTAAACAAATAAGTAAAACTTAATGTTTTGGTTCAGAGGGAAAAAATAGTAACAAATTTATTAATAAGTAGTCTAGAATTAGACTATTTTGCACTATATTACCGTTTTAATTATAGAACAAAGTTTTCATTTATACCACTTTTTATCTCTTCCCTGTATAAAATTTTTTGTTTCTTCCAATTAGTTTTTCTGGATTTATAGAAAAGAAAATAATAAAACATCTTCCTCTAGTTTTGCAAATCACAAATTTTATTGTTTTGCTGTACAAAAATTTATTACATCGTCAACACGTCAAAAAACTCAAACTAATCACTAAATTCTGAGTTTCATTGATAAATTGCTAAAGCATGTCAACTGCAACGTGCAGCAATCACAGAAATTGTAAATAAAAATAAAGAAGCAACAAGAATATTAACAACATCGACTGTTATACGAATAGCAGCAAATGTAAGCAATAATTGCAAAAGAAAAAAATGGAAGAAAAAAAAATAAAAATAATAAAATAGTTTTTAGTTACAAGTGCTACAAGGAACATGTTACAAATTGAAAATAACTCAGTTTTGAAGTTTTACATGAAAACGTCGCATTTAAAGAAAAAACTATTCAAGAACAGAAGAGAAGACTGCAACAAAATTTGACAGTTTCTGACAACGCACCAGCAGGATTAAATTAAAAATCTCAAAAACTGCTTGTGTGTATATGGCGATGTATGTATTTAAGGAAGTATGTATATTTTTAGATTCCTATAAAATATCTGCATTTGAATTTAAAACTTTACTTGCCAAATAAAAAACAATAAAAAAAATTCATATATACTTTTTAATGTATGGTTGAATATCTTCATCTCACTATTTGTTATTACTTTTTATAATTTAAAGAAACACTTTCACATATTTTGCATAAGACTACTAGCACTTGGTGAATGACCCCAACCTATGCAGTGCATTATGTTAATTTAAGAAAATAGGTTATAAAAAAGGACAAAAAAGTAGTAGTGGTAGTTTACATATGATATGAACTTATTCCCATCGTTATTGTTCAAACAATTGTGCAAGAAATATATTCTATAAAAAGTAGCGCAACTGAGGAGTATTGCGTTCGTTTAAAAATCAACTGCTCTACGAAACATCTTGTGTGTGTCAATTATTATCCACGAATACCGGAACCTACTGTTTAATGTCGACTCCGAACGACAGACTTGAGAAGCTTGTTCATGGCAATTAGTTACTCTCGGAGCTTTTGCCAGAAGTCTGCTAAGAGGTAGTCGCCGAAGGAAATATTTTTTCATATTTCTATGCCTCAAGATGTCAGAGCCGGGGCTTGAACCGGAGCTCTCGTCTAGTAAGCCTATACACTAACCACTAGAATACGGCGACTATTAATTAACCTATAGTAAGCAGAAATGTATTTAGGTTTAGGACAATGCAATAGCAACAGAAAACATTTTTCGTTTTCTGAAAAAAATTATTGTTTAATGAAATTGATCTTTTTGACTGCCCCCAAATATATCTTTTATTGTTTTTTATTATTTTTATGTAAACAAAGATGAATAAATTTAATTTTAGAAACTAAAATTACAACCAAAACTATAGAAGTGCATTTTTCTAATATTTTACTCACAAGTTATATAAACGTTTGTTATATTTCCTAATTATAATGGCCACCTTTCCCTTTTCTAATGAATACATATTCTGAAATATTTGCGACAAACACCATGCCCAGTAAACTTATTTTATTTACACCGCAAGGTAAACCTTAAAGATATTTTTCTTAAAAATGATTAAAAATTTAATAGCGTTGTTATATTTCCAGTAAACAATTAAACTTAAATAAAGTAATTAAACATTAATTATTCAGATACCTTAAATAGCTAATGGTGTTTGCCGCGAAAACCTATTAATTAAATTTATTATTTAATATGCTGTCAATGCATAAATTTACAACAGAAACATTTACAAACAACACAACAAATTAATTAGAAATTCAAAGAAAAACAGCACGTGTATGAAGAAGTCTTTAGAAAGGCTGAAAAATTAATATCCACTGAACAATTATTTAGCGAATAAAGAAAAATTTTTGAGGGGAAAAAATTAGTTTGAAATACTTATAACTCTACAGTCATAAATGCAAAAGCACAAGCAGCTACCAAACTGCGTAGTGCCTTCCTACCGCTACTTGAGATAAACTTGAGAATTAGGACTTGAATTATAAACTTCTGCTATTGCCATTTACAAGATCCGTAAAAATTAATATCTAATAAGTATGAAAAAGGCACTTGGAAAAATTCAAAATACTAATAGTTCACATTTTTTTTTTTTTTTTTGATTTTCAGTAAATCTTTTTGTACAAAATGCCCAAACTTTCATCATTAACGTGATTTTTTTTTAAACAAATACCCAGGGATAAACCCCTACTCATGGTGTACATTACACTGGAATGTGAAAGTAAAATGTACAAAGATTTTTATTATTAACCTCCTTTTTGTCGATGAGACAAGTTGTTGGCATTTGATTACTCATTCACCTTTGAATGATCAACAGCAATTACCACATCTGTCTTTGCATGTTAATTATCAGTGCTGACCGTTTTCATTAAAGAGGTTAGCTGCTATCGTCTAGAAGGTTCCACTATGCTCAATTTTAGTGCCTCCCAAAGGTGGAATAGACTGGAAATGACGGATAGCGGTTTCTTGATGAATGACAACTTGGTGGCGGAGAGAAAGAGGGAACCTCTTATTTTTAATTTATTATTTATAGAAAAAACTTATTATTTTTAATTTTTGTACTTCGCTGGGATTTAAGCCTAAGCTGTTTGAATTTTTTTTTTTTTTTTGCAAGCGCTATACCACTATACCAACTTAAAACCATTGTACTTGTTTATCTATTTAGAGGCCTAATATATAGGTTGTTAGAGCTTAAAATGTTGCAATTTTCAATAAGCATAAGATATACACCCTTTTTTATGCGATTATGTAGTCGCCGTGGTCTCGTGGTTGGTGTGTTGGCTTACTAAGACATGAGCCCTGGGTTTGACACCCAGCTCTGACGTCTTAAAAAAAAAGAAATATGAAAAAAATATTTCTTTCGACGACTACCTCTCAGCAGTCTTCTGTCAAAAGCTCTGAGAGTAACTAATTGCCATTAGCAAGCTTCTCAAGTCTGTCGTTCGGAGTCGACATTAAACTGTAGGTCCCGGTACTCATGGAAAAAAATTGACACACACAACATGAGTGCTGCGAGAAGCTAGGCCGTAATCCTGATACAGGGTTGTAAAGGCCAGTTATGTATGTATGAATTATATATAAGATATATACATACATATATAATTGGCCATTACAACCCTATATATGTCAGAAAACTGCTAAGAGGTAGTCGCCGAAAGAAATATTTGTTAAAATTTCTCTTTTTCAAGATTGTATTTAGAAAATGTGACTATGTGGTGCACATTATTGTTTTGAAATCTTATTGAGCCGTAACTTTTGGAAAAAATAAGCAGAAAATAATTTATTTTATTTTAAGGTCGCTGCTTCCAACGGATATCTAAAATAACTATTAGCTGCTCACGTAATTTTACGATACCGGGGCTTAAATAGGTTCAAAACTTAGGCATTTAAAAGAAACTTAAGCAAAACAGACCGTTAGTTGAATTTCAAACTCTTTCTAAAATCCTTCTAAAAATTTGTGTGCTTCTTTTTTTATTCCCAAATACCATTCCAATCATTCTTGCTATTTTACATTTTAGAAATCAACACAGAAATTTTTGAATATGATTACATCTGTTTCATTAATTTACTGCATGTTTCATGTTATATTATGAAATATTATATTTAAGTTTTCTTACTTCAATGTTAATAAGTATGTTTAATGCAATCATTACATTTATGGTTATGTTTTACAAAATATAAAATTTAATGATGAAAAGGCTAGAGCACATACTCGTACATATTAAAGGATTACAAAAACTGAAATCCAACTTGAGCAAAAGTCAATCCATTGACATTGCTTTGCATTCATTCTAGTTTGTTTATAGCAGACAAACATGAGATTTAAATAAATGACCAAAATTAATGTTCTCGGTTTTTGGGGTATTTTTAAAACGAAGATATTACAAAAAAAAAAAAAAAATATCTTAAAAACAAAACCAGAAATTCTATAGTTATTGGCTTGTGTTTTATTAAAATCCTTTATATTAAAAGCCATTTTTGGTTAAAGGGTTTTGTATACGCAATATCAGATTCTAAATACATATGCATGTATGTATTTGTACATATATATGTATAAGTATGTGTGTTTATTTGCTTCTATACGATTATAGCAAATAAATGGTGCTCTATAAAGCCTTGGCTTATATCAAATACATAAAAATAATTAAACTATAGACCGAAAATTTGCTACTGACCCAATTGGAAATTGGCTCGGAAGTAATAAAATTATAAATTATAAATTATATTATATTATACATTATATTCCCTCTATATCTATAAGTTCTTGTCCACTTTAATTCAACACGTTAAATGAAATTGGCGCTTTTGTAGTCATTTTATCTAAAAATTAAACGATAGCTGCTTTCGATGTTATGGGCCTCAGAGGATAGAAAGAGCCTATTAACAGTTTTAAATTGTTGTCCATGCCGACCATGAAAAGGCTAAGCTTTTGAATTGATGTCTGCAGAGTTCTACAAAGCCTTAAGTTATAAAATCATTTAGGAACAGTTTATTTTTAATTCTTCTTTTTATTTTAGAACAATACTTAGGGGTAAACTAAATGCTGTGACAAAATAAAAGACAGCACATATATATATTTTCTTATATTATTATTAAGCGACTTAGGAATTAGACAAATTGCTGTGAATTGATTCATTCAAAGGCCAGTGTTATACCTTCACCCTTAAATGATCAACAGCGATTGCCTCATCGCTGCATATTGATTGTGTGGTGAGTGCCTTCGCTAAGTAAATTTAGCTGTTATCTTCTACGTCCCAATAGGTAGCGCTTTTCTCCTCATCATTCTTTTTTTTATGGACATTGATTGATATGAAATAGAATTTAATGTCGGGGACCGGTTTCTTTGTATATGGCCATCTTGAAGGTGGGGGACCTCTTATTTTTAAATTATAATTTTCAAAAAACCGTAAACTAACGTTTTAATTTTTCACCTTTGCTGGGATTTGAACCTGGGTCGTTTAAATTTAATTTATAAATTCTATGAAGTTTTCTTTATCATATAAAAAAGTAAAATTTTATAGCTCTCTCCCTTGCTCTAACAAAGTGTTTTTTTTTTTATTATATTTTTAGTATTTCAAAAAATATTAAAAACCTTAAAGGTTGAAGGTATACCGCGCTTCAAACAAACTTATAATTAGCAGATGACTAAAACGACTCCAACAATTATTTTACAATTTTAAAAGCAAATTATTTCGTCTCTGTGTTATAAGTTTAAAAAATACTTTATTTATTTCAAATGAACTTTTTTACAACTTAGAGGAATTCTTTAAGGCAACAAAAAGAAGAATCAAGCAAGAAGCTGCAAGTTGAATAAGAATAAAACTGAATTTTCTACGAATTCTCTAAAATGCGGAAAAATTAAACAATCATTCAGCACATTATGACAAATTGCTCTTCTTTTGCTGCTGAGCCTGTAAATCAAAGATTTGATTTTATAAAGTCAATCCTGCCTTGCACTACTTGTATTGGACGTAGCCTTCCAATTGTTTAGAAAACTTCACTTGATTGGATTATTACTACATACATACATACATAACTGGCCTTTACAACCCTGTGTCAGGATTACGGCCTAGCTTCTCGCAGCACTTATATTGTGTGTGTCAATTTTTATCCATGAGTACCGGGACCTACAGTTTAATGTCGACTCCGAACGACAGCCTTGAGAAGCTTGTTCATGGCAATTAGTTACTCTCAGAGCTTTTGCCAGAAGTCTGCTAAGAAGTAGTCGCCAAAAGAAATATTTTTTTCATATTTCTTTTTTTGAAGATGTCAGAGCCTGGAGTCGAACCCAGGGCCCATGTCTTAGTAAGCCAACACACTAACCACTAGACCACGGCGATTATTACTAGCAAGTTTAATCAACCAAAGGGCTATGGCGGCAATAGCAAAGTGTTTACTTGAGTACTTCTATAGAACACAAGAGTACCATAGACCCTACTGTCATAAAAGTCTGGGAGTAAGAAAAAGGTAAATTAAATTCAGCTAAGCTTTATTCTGATCAACACCAAAAATGTATGGAAAGTTTAAAAAATTCAATGCGACGTTTACCGCCAAGACGGTTTGAAGTCTCTTTGCTTTAAAATTTGATACTAGAGCGCTGGGTTTATCCGTTGAAACCACTAAACGACAAATTCTTTCGTTAGAGCGTTCGATTATTAATACAATGTAACATGAGTTTATAAATTTGTGATTTTTCTAAAGAGTGCTCATCTTCCCCACTATTTCATAATACATCAATGTGCGTTACGACCTCAGAGTACAACAACTAAACTAGGAGTAGTTTTTAATGCTTCTTGTAGAGCACAGTATTAAAAAATATAACCCAATAACTAACTGCACGCATATATCTTCAATTCTGTTTTGTATGCTTTTCTTTTCAAATATACTGATTTAACACAGTTAGCAAAGATAGGCTTGTTCTTCTTTTTACATTTATATACATAGATGCATATATTTATTTTACACTAACAAACGGCTTGTAGTCGCCGTGGTCTAGTGGTTAGTGTGTTGGATTACTAAGACGATAGCGCTGGGTTCAAATCTCAGCTCTGACATCTTGAAAAAGAAATATGAAAAAATTATTTCTTTCGGCGACTCTCAGCAGTCTTCTGCCAAAAGCTCTCAGAGTAATTGATTGCCATGAAAAAGCTTTTCGAATCTGTCGTTCGGAGTCGACATTAATCTGTAAGTACCGGTATTAGTAGATTAAAATTAACACACGCAATATGAGTGCTGAGAGAAGCTAGGCCGTTATTCTGAAACAGGGTGGTAATGGCCAGTTATGTATGTATATATGAAACAAATGGCTTTTAAATTATAAATTTGTTTTGAAATTTTTTTGAGTATAGTAATGAATATAATATAATCCCTAGGGTGTTTATTATAAGATGTCTTTCTGCACGAAGTTCCTTATAATTTATAGACCATTCAATGTATTATATTTGAATCCGATATCAGTATCATTACCTGCATTAGTGTCAGTAATCAGGTCTTTCATGCATGAAAATGCTAATATTACTGGATGGTCAAGAGTGACGTTTTTTTTTTTGTTGTAAATTTAGCTTAATTTGAAAATCGTTTTATTCTGGACATTAGAAATAATAAATGATTTGAAGCAAAGAGAGTTCTGGAATAACACAAAATTTGTATCAAATATATTAATAGATAAAAATATAAATGATCAAGAACACGCTAATCGAAATTACTTCAACGAGGCGGTAGAGCAAATACTAATTTAGGGTAGCAGAAAAGTTAAACGAATTCATATTAAAATACATTTAGAATTTTTATTTAAAAGTTTCTTATCAGAAATTTGGGAATCTTTCTTCTTTGTAAACTATCTCTAAAAAAAGAGTATTCAAATCGTTTAATCCATCTTTCAGCCAGCCTAGTTATAAGAAGAAGATAAAAACAAGCACCTTCAATTTCATTAAATACATTCGGTAGCCAATTATGATGCTAAAAAATTCCTATTTGCTTATTTATTGATTCATAATTGAGTAAACGAGTCTGCATATCTGATTGCTCATATATCTCGATGCTTTTATAACAAAATTCAAATATGTACTTGTATGTCTTTTACAAAGGCTAACTGAGTGAATATGTATTTTATATATAAATGCATTTCTATACATAAAAGTTTTTATTAATGGACAAATTTTATATTCGAATATACATTTAGATACTCGTATATTCGTTTATAAGTGTGTATATTGATATTGAAATTTTATAATGGAAAAGATATATTTTAATTATTCTGTTGCTTATCCAACTGCCGTTATGAAAGATTTCGAATAGAGACGAATAAATTTTTTAAATAAATGAGAACGTACGCCAAAGAAAAAGATAACAAAGCTACAGATAAGACAAGAAACTGACAGAGCTAAGCACTTTTGTAAAAGGTCTAAGAATTTGTATATCTCCGTCATACTATTAAACATTTGTTCCTAAACATTTGCTTTTATTAATGAAGGGTGTGAAAACCAGTGGAAAAGGTGGATATGGATTTTTTTTTCACAAAAAACAAATTGATATATTTACACAGTTTGTTTAAAAGCTAAATAATAATCTCCATTTTAGTCGCCGTGGTCTCGTGGTTGGTGTTTTGGCTTACTAAGACATGAGCCCTGGGTTCGACACCCAGCTCTGACGTCTTAAAAAAAAATATGAAAAAAATATTTCTTTCGACGACTACCTCTCAGCAGTCTTCTGTCAAAGAGTAACTAATTGCCATTAGCAAGGTTCTCAAGTCTGTCGTTCGGAGTCGACATTAAATTGTAAGTCCCGGTACTCATGGATAAAAATTGACACACACAACATGAGTGATGCGAGATGCTAGGACACAGGGTTGTAAAGGCAAGTTATATTATGTAAGGTGTGCGTCACTATAAAGTGTAACACCCATTTTTCTTAATAACTTTTTTTCACCTTTAATCAAAATTATTTTTCTTAATCACAATATCTTTAAAAATGTGTCAGATTTTAAAATGTATCAGTTTGTCAAATTTTGACTTGTTAGTTAGTTCACAATGGATAATCAAAGACAAGTGCATACAAAAATTATTCAAATAATTCAAAAAAACCATATTGGAGTTATACAAAAGTTGCTAGGGAAGTCCACGTGACCAGGCAATGTGGTTTCCAGAGTGGTCAAAAAGTTCAACAAAGACCTAAAAATTGAACGAAAGCCTGGAACAGGTAAAGCAAAACTGTAATGGTAACGAACGACGAAAGCCAAAAAGGTTGAGAAGCTTTTGCTGGCTCTTCCAAACATTTCTGGTCGCGAAGTGGCCCGGCGCGTGCAATGTTCGGAAAGTTTTCTGCGCCGAGTTAAAGCTAAAGCTGGCTTTAAAACATTTAAAGTCCAAAAAGTTCCGGATAGAAATGCTAAGAAGAATATTGAAGCAAAAAAAAGAGCAAAACTCCTCAAAAAAGAATTTTTTCAAAAGTTCGAATGTTGTGTAATGGATGATGAAACTTACGTTTTTTGCAGACTTTGCGCAGCTTCCTGGCCAAGAGTTTTATGTAGCGGATAGTAGAGGCAATGTTTCTGAAGAGTTCCGAACTAAAAAACTATCAAAATTTCCCAAAAAGTTCCTAGTTTGGCAGGCTATTTGTAGCTGCGGCAATAGAAGTGCATCGTTTGTTACATTGGGATAATAAACTCAGATATTTATATCAAAGAGTGTCTTCAAAAGAGGTTGCTCCCATTTCTAAGACAGCACAACATATCAACATTCTTCTGGCCAGATTTGGCAACATGTCACTACAGTAAAAGCGCAATAGACTGGTATAATAAAAATAATGTCATTTTGTTCCAAAAGAGGCTAACCCACCAAACTGCCCAGAGCTGCGGCCTATTGAAAGATATTGGGCTCTGGTCAAAAGAGAACTAAAGAAGAGTACATCTGTTCCCAAAACCATTACTAGTTTTTCGATATAAATGGACAGCTGGTACCAAAAAATCACCGAAAACACTATAACATTGCTTATGGATGGCATAATGAATAAAATAAAAAATTTTATAAAATTAAATTAATTATTTAAATAAAATAATACAGAATATAAATCTGTAATAAAAATGCAAAATAAAACTGTTTTATTTTTAACTCTAGCTTACTCCAGTCAGTTTTTATTTGACTTTTGATGTGTTACAGTTTATAGTGACGCACACCTTATGTATGTATTGTTTTCAAAAGAAAAGATGAGAGACTTATGGGTCTGTACGACTTTGGAAGATCACTTGGCCTACCTGCCATTGGTATAAATATAATCGTAACCTCCCGCTAAGCAAGCTGGCTTTCAAAATTACAAGAAGTTTCGAAACTATTATGTAAGAACTTCTTTTCAGTAGAGCCGGAAAAATACCACCTCTGCCCCGAGCCTTATACGGTTTAAAGGAGCCAATACTGGCCGTGGCATACTGGCAGAGCGCTTGCACAGGAACTCACACGACCAAGGTTTAATCCCAGCGAAGGACAAGATTATAAAAAAAATATTTGCGGTTTTCTAAAATTACAATTTAAATTAAAAATTAAATTTAAATAAAATAAGAGGTTCCCCCCCCCCCTCCAGCAAGACCATCTGCAAGAAACCGCCCCCTGACATTTCTAATCTATTCCACCAGAAACCAATGATCAGGAGTACAGCGCCACCTTCTGGGAAGATAACAGCTAATATACTGAAGACGCTTACCATTCACATGTAAACATCCACCGACAGATGAGGCCATTGCTGTTTGATCATTTGAGGGTGAAGGTATAACACTGGCTCTTGAGTGGATAAATTACCAGCAACTTGTTTCATCAACAAATAAAGGCGCAAAATTTACAAAATCTATGAAAAAAAACTTCTATCAACCATCTTCACATTCCAATACAATGCACACTGCATGAGTAGGGGTTTACCCCCTGAGTATTTGTCTTAAAAAAAAAAAAAAAAAAAAAAAAAAAAAAAAAAAAATAGCCCACAAAACCCTATCCGGAGTGAATATCCTACTCGTAAAACTTTTGATCCTTCTGGTAAAATTTACAAGTGCGGGAATACCCCAGTACTTGAGTATAGGTGCCACTTCTCGTGAATCAGGAAATGCGTTCCTATCAAAAAATCCAAAGTTTCCTTCTAGACTGAGTGTAACCTCCGGTACCTGTACTTAGGGACCCTAAGCCATTAAAATGATCTATGGTGAGAGACTTTTGAAGGCGGGCCAATGCCGGCAAGCCCTCAATGGACTGACAAAATCACCTCCACATCTCCCTTTTAGACTTTCTAATCTCCTTATTGTACTCAGTGGGACAAACACTATAAATCTGTCAATCACCTGTGCCCCTGGTCCTATTAATATTC
>CAUYWT010000033.1:0-21144 GCA_963576795.1 Metopia argyrocephala | reverse complement strand
TAGCACAGGCTGCTTAGGCTCTCGCTCAGCGATACTCCAAAAAACTTCAAACGACGGACTGTCAGACCTTAGCAATCATATGGAAAACGATTAATAGCCTCCCTGTCAGAACTATTCCAGCCACTTTACAGTGATTGTTGAACGCCAGACTCAACCTTTCAGCATGCTTACCGATTTCCCAATAATCAAATAACGATTGAAGAGGAATCGGTAAAATTTTTAGCGTCCTTGATCACATATACTTGATCACATATACTCAGGCCAAAATGTCCTAGAAACAGCACATGAAGTGATGCAACTTGATCTGTTCTCTGCTTTCATGGAAAAACTTTGAAATCATCTCATTAACATTCCGCCCTCAAAATAGACTAAAGAGATCTTACAAGTATGTTCCACTAAGAAATTTCAGCTTCTCTTTGCGGCGAACAACAAAGAACAAGTTGCCACTAGGCTACGATGCCAATTCCCTGATATCAGACTGATTATCAGAGAAATAATTAACTTCTCCCACAGAACAGCACTCCATAATCAAAGCTTGCAGCCTACAAAACACTACATGCATGTGATAATCTCACCGATTCTGTAAAGTTGGCACATTTAGAGAAAATACTAGCTCCTACGCCGGATTCCGTTTTAGAATCACCCATGAAGACTAAAATACTAAAGCAAGTACAATTCCCTTCTGTTTATAATTCTCCTACAAGGGAAAATGGTGGATGTGTCACAACAAAATCTATCTAATAAGGAGACCTAGGATAGTACTGTGCCCAGTGAGTAACACCCAGAGACCCAACTCCCTCAGCCAGATTTCACTCTAAGCCCAAATCAACATACTATGGAGCTCAATAGGCAGCATTGGGAAAAGTTCTGCATGTTCCAGTCATAGCTATATTCCCACTCCTCTGCACTCTATTTAGTTTAGTAATGATAACGCTTCAACGAAGAGCTATCAAGTAAGCAGAGGTCAAAATTGGCAAAACCGTCGGACTCCACAGCCAAAGAAATTTAAAAAAAATTAATTTGCAGGGAAATAAAATGTCAATAATAATCAATATTTATTTGAAATATATAAATAATTATAATATAAATATAATACAGTATTCACCGGATAATTGCAACACGCTTAATTGCCTTTCAGGCTTATTTACTTCAATTTCTAAATAACCATAGTTTTTCTTACCATTTTATAATAAAATTCCACGGTTAATTGACTTTCGCTTAATCGCGTCATTGGCTTAATTACCTCAAATATATTTTCCCCAAAGAGAAATTACCATTAAAATTCCCT
The DNA here is from genome assembly GCA_963576795.1 of Metopia argyrocephala. Classification (NCBI taxonomy): domain Eukaryota; kingdom Metazoa; phylum Arthropoda; class Insecta; order Diptera; family Sarcophagidae; genus Metopia; species Metopia argyrocephala. The sequence goes on along the minus strand of CAUYWT010000033.1, from coordinate 19,856 downwards.
CGTTTAATTATATAATATAATTATTTTATAAAAAATGCAGCTTAACTCAACTATGTTTATATAGGCATAAAATGTCCGTTAACTTTACTTTCAAACTACTCTTTTGATACAACCTTGCAACAAAAGTCTACCAAGTTTATGTATAAGTATAAGTATAAAGTTACTTGCTTTTCACATGTATTGACGGCAGTGTATAAGGGCAATTAAGGGTATTCGTTTATTTGCCTCAAAGATGTATTCGTATACGTATACGTATTCGTTTAAATAACTTCCACACATAATTGTCTAAAAATTTTGACATTTTTGTTGCGGCAATTATCCATGGAATACTGTATAATTATTTATTATTATATTCATATTCTGTATCGAAACAAGCAATACGGCAGGTAATTCATATACACGCATATACTCTTTGAAATAATTAAGAAATATAAAATTAATATTTCAATTCTCTTCAGTGGTTGGAATAGTACATATGTACATAAATGTTTTCCACAAAGCTGTCGCCAGTTTAAAATAAATTAATTTTTATATCTTAATTACATGATAATGTGGTTTTAATTGTACTCTTAGAAGTTTATAGTGAAACATACAAACATATGAATACCATCTTACCTTGATTTGTAGTCAAAGTATGTTTTTATTACTTTCATTTTGTAACATAAGAAAGTAATTTTCAATTATTCAGTTCCATTCAATTAATTTTTATAATTTCAATTTTAATTTTCTTAAAAATATGTATTTGAATTCCTTTTTGAGGTAGTCAGGTGATCACTATGCATGTGATAAAGTAATTTCTAGCGTTATCAACTTAGTGTCGCAGAAGTGTCAAAGATTTCACATGGTATTTATTTTTAGGAAACACAATTAACTTAAAACTCTCTTTAAAAATGAAAATACAATAATACCCAAAATTTAGTACAAATACCCATAACTCAATATGTTGCCAGCACTTTTATACAATATTTGTATGCGTAAGCCAACTGACATGTTTAGCTATCCAGGGATAGCTAAATCAGGATAATTCGCTATAAAAATATAATAATACCACGCCTATGCGTGATAAAACAATATTGAATCTTGCGCAAATTAAATTTGACCCTGTTTTGCGTGACCACACTCAGAGATTATTTACAGGTTATTTGTACCTTCTCACCTAAATCTCTAAAAGCTTCAGCCCACGATTAAATAAATATCAATATAGAATTGGAAAGGAATGGATAGTGAAGAAAATTTGGAACAGTGTAGGAGACAGAAAAGAGCCTTGCGGTACATCGGAATTTAACTTGAACTTGTTAGAAGTGACACCGTCTATAACTACTCTTATAATGCGGTCACTAAGAAAGTTCGTTACGAACCGAGAGAACTGATTACCGACACCAAAAGCAGCAGGTTTGGAAATAAGAGTCTCGTGCCAGACTCTATCAAACGATTTTAAGATATCTAGAGCAACAGCTTTGCTTTCACCAAAGCGTGTTGTATCGATTATCTTTCCTCCTCTTGTCATTATTAGGGTATACTATACGCTTTGACATGCGTTCGATAGATTTATAGGTTCTTCTCGAAATATTAGATATGGAAGGTCAAAGCATACCGCTTTGAGCTCCACGATGCTCATTTATCGCTCAAGCTAGGCAACGCATCCAGAGTGGCATATAGCCCTGTGAAAATGGCATATCCAAGTGCACAGGCAGTAATAGAGTTTTTTACAGAAAATATTTGTTTACGAAAAGATAGTTTTACCGAAATAGTAAGTTTTTCGAAATTTGTACTAATAACGGTACAAAGAGAGCTATATATATTTCTTTTATTAAAGTTGCAGTTATTATAACTCGCATGGAGTACTAGTTTAGTAGATCCCCTTACCTTTGAGTCCAACAACTTAGTTTTTGCCTCATTCAACATTTGCAAATGCGATGGTTAATTCGTGAAGGGTTTGACCCATGATATCAATTATATTAACGTTTGCAAGTGGATGTACTTTTGGATCAATATTAACGAAAGATAGAACCCAATAACAGTACGAACTTTTTTTTTACAAAATTGGCCACAATGTACACAATTTGAACTTGAAGAAAATCCGAGAAGACGTATATTTGTAGATTTAAGTTTAGTAGCAAGGACAGTATGAGCTCTTGAAATCTAGCTTAATGCTTAGCAATACGGTACATAGGTGGCATTTTAAACTATTTTATTTTATAAGAAGTAGCACTGCAATCTTAATACTATCGATAAGGTTTCAATAGTTCTCAAATTTATCAATTACATACATACATACATAATTGGTCATTACAAGCCTGTTTCAGGGTTACAGCCTAGCTTTTCGCAACCCCCTATTGTCTGTAAATATTTATCGACGAGTACCGGAACATACAGTTTAAAGTCGAATCCGAATCACAGACATTTAGTTACTCTCAGAGCTTATGCCAGAAGAATACAAAAGGTAGTCGCCTAAAGAGATATTTTTCATATTTTTTTTAAGATGTCAGAACTAGGGTTTGAATCCAGAACACTTGACTAGTAAGCCAACAAATTTATTAATTATTGCGATAAATTAAAGTGTATATTTGTTAATATGTCGAAATGATATTTAGCACCCATTATTTTAAAAACAATTTTATAGCCAATCAATTATGACACAAAATTTCTAAACCGAAAAGTAAATAAAATTGATTATTCAAAACCGAAAACATTATTTGATGATGAGGTTCTTATTTTAAAACACTGTAAAAGTTATTTTTAAATACATCCACCTATCCATCATACCCATCTGCTCATCGTATATTTGAGGTATTGCCTGACATACATACATACATACATACATAATTCATAAAGAGCTTATTAATTAAATTTTATAAAAAATTTCGCATATAAAAGGCATTTACTTTAATTAAATTTATAAAGTTCAATAATGTTTAATAAAAATTGTTCATAAAATATGCATTAAATTTTACATATGAGTGGGGTGTTTGATTGGTTGGATAAAAATTAATGCACTTACAGTATAATTTATCAGCAATTAGTCGCACCAACACTTTACTGTTTATTATCATTTTTATGTTCCATAAATTTCAATTAAATTTATAATAAAACTGCATATACGAGTACATATGTATGTAAGTATGGACGAGTATGTAGAAGAATATGCGAGTAATTAAGTCATGCTGGATATTTTTATTAAATTTAAATGATTTAATAGCCAGTTTTTTTTAAAATTTTATAAAAGAGACAAAATTGTTGTAGAATTTTGATATGTGTGGTCGATTGGGTGATTGATCAACGTGGCTGCTAGTGTAGAAGTATAAAGTAATATAATGAGACATATATACATACATACATACATACATAATTGGCCATTACAACCCTGTGCCAGGGTTACGGCCTAGCTTCTCATAGCACTCATGTTGTGTGTGTTAATTTTTATCCATGAGTACCGAGACCTACAGTTCATAGTCGACTCTGAACGAAGCTTTTTCATGGCAATCAATTAATCCCAGAGCTTTTGCCAAAAAACTGTTGAGAGGTAGTCGCTGAAAGAAATAATTATTTAATATTTCTTTTTCTTAAAGGGTAATGAGACAACGTTATAAAATAAAAAATTTTCCATAATATGGACTTGTAAAAACTTATTGTCTTGCGTTCCTTATATATATACTAGATGAGGACATGTTACCTATTCTAGCCATAATCTGTAAAGATTATTAAAGATTAACAATATAGTGGTAAGAATAGAACTCCGTAGCTAAATAGAGTTCTCATTAAAACGATTCTTATTTGGATTCTGAGGCCTTGTGGCTTGGAGGGAAATGAACGGACGAATAAATGGGCTCGGGAAACTTTTGCCTCAAGGATATCCCGTTTTACTCCAGTAGAACCTTTAATAGGGTCTTCTTTCTTACTTTTATAGGGAGGCCAATACCAGGTGGATGGCAGTTCACCAATACTCAGGGGTAAACCCCTACTAAATGCAATGCATTGTATTGGAATGTTGAATATATAGATAGATAAATATTAGGCGCCTTATGTCAATGGGGAAATTTGCTATCAATTTGATCACTCAAAGGCCAGTGTTATACCTTCAACATTGAATGATCAACAGCAATTGCCCATCTGTCGGTGGATATTGAATATGAGTGGTGAGCATCTTTTTTTATGTAAGTTAGCTGTCATCTTCCCAGAAGGTGGCGCTGTACTCTTGATCATTCGTTTCTTTTTGGAATTGGCTGGAAATGTCAGGGAGCTGCAGGATCTCGAGGTTTTTTTTATATTAGACATTTAAGGTCTGTTGTGACCAATAGAAACAACGTTTCCAGATTAATGGCTGTACTTACTGGACACTAGCAGATTGTAAGCCATGCTTTTCCAGATGGGTATTCAATACAACCATTACTGTCTCAGCTGTAATGATGCGGAGGAGGAACAGCCAGTTGAGCACTTACTTTGTAATTGCTCGACCTTTTTTTATACGATGTCGTGATATTTTCGGTTTGCGTCTAAAACCAAAATTGGGGAGATATCTGGTATTAATCCGGGAGACATCTTCAAATTCTCAACTTGCCAAACTGAACATTTTGTAGGTCAAGGGCTCTTTGCTATTTGCTTTGCAAAATATTAGTTCATCAACAGTTACTACATTTACTAGGCTTATTTTATAATGATAGATATTTTATTAACATTTCGGGTTTGCTATATTTTAGACCGTTTTCCTATTCTTAATAGTTTAAAAAGTTTTCTGTGATTATTTTTGATTAGTTCGGTTTTTATTAAATTAATTGTATCTATCACAATAGTGTCCCAAGTTTGGCATTTAGTCACTGTATTTGCTACTAATGTAGTCGCCGTGGTTTAGTGTGTTGCCTAACTAAGATGAGAGCTCCGGTTTAAGCCCCTGCTCTGACACCTTGAAGCAAAGGAATAAAAAAAAATATTTCTTTCGGCGGCTACCTCTTAGCAGACTTTTGGCAAAAGCTCTAAGAGTAACTGATTGCCAAGTCTGTCGCTCGGAGTCGACATTAAACTGTAGACTCATGGATAAAAATTGACACACACAACATGAGTGCTGCGAGAAGCAGGTTGTAAACGACGAGTTATGTATGTATATTTGTATTTGCTACTAAAGGAGTTATTTCATACCTTGGGAATAATGATTAGAAATCCTAATGATTAGCAATTGGACTAGAAATTTTAATTGTGCTGGAAAATTGATTAATTATGATTAGTTAGCCATTTTAGACGATTACTAATACAATTAGTGACGATTAGCATTTTTAATCAATTCTAATCAAACTAATCTAAAAAATTATTGATTAGATTTCTTGATTATTTTTTTATTAGATTTGATTAGATCAACTATTTTTATGGGGGTAAAACTTACATTCATAACCATTGCCACATAAAATTCAGTGGTTGAAAATTAATTTGGGCGAACTTCCGGTGCTACGCATTCTTTTAGCATTCACTGCCTGCTCGCTCTTCAAAACTATGTCCCGTATCACCTTCTTCGGTACATAATTTGGATCACATACATCATCGTATGCGGAGAAGTCTTGGTCTTCAAAAGCAATTGGATCCATTACGACAACTTGTACTTCCACAAAACACGTAGAAAATTAACATTAGTAATAACACAACAACAAAGTGAACCAGCTGTGTGAAGTGTTTAGTTTAAAAACAGGTTGCACCGTATGCAATTTTATGCAATATTCAAAAACTGTTACATTATGTAAATATAGCAACATATGTGATAAATAAATATTTTATTTTCACAAAAATAGTTTGTAACGTGGTTTTGTCGTAGGCTGAGGTCGCTCAACGTTGTCCAGGGTCTACTTACGGGTCCACGAACCTTAAGTAAATAAAAAGAAATTACAATTTCGTTCCCTTCGTGGGCAATAGTAATATCAATTCTTTATTAATACAATAGTAAATAAAAATAACAAAATTTAGTACAACGGCAGGTTGTTATGGTTCGGTGCGGCAGTCAGGTATCTTTAGCTGGATGTGTTACCACCTCTCGACTCAGTAGGATGTCGTCTTCGGTATAGTGTGACTTTCAGTCGGTTCGGTATGATTCAATAGCAATCACTTCGGATTCGGTATAATTCGGTAGTTACTTCACCTTCGGTTCGGTATAATTGGCTTACAGTTAATTCGGTAGAATATCGTCTTCGGTATGGTACGACTTAGTAACCACTTCGGGTTCGGTATCACTCGGTCGTTGCTACGTGTTCGGATGATCTGGAAATATAAGATAAAGGAGAAGTAGGTAACGAGTACCCCTTCGGGAGAAGTAGGTTACGAGAACCCCTTCAGGAGAAGTAGGTCACGAGGACCCCTTCGGGAGAAGTAGGTAACGAGTACCCCTTCGGGAGAAGTAGGTAACGAGTACCCCTTCGGGAGAAGTAGGTTACGAGTACCCCTTCGGGAGAAGTAGGTCACGAGGAACCCTTCGGGAGAAGTAGGTAACGAGTACCCCTTCGGGAGAAGTAGGTAACGAGTACCCCTTCGAGAGAAGTAGGTTACGAGTACCCCTTCGGGAGAAGTAGGTTACGAGAACCCCTTCGGGAGAAGTAGGTCACGAGGACCCCTTCGGGAGAAGTAGGTAACGAGTACCCCTTCAGGAGAAGTAGGTAACGAGTACCCCTTCGGGAGAAGTAGGTAACGAGTACCCCTTCGGGAGAAGTAGGTAACGAATACCCCTTCGGGAGAAGTAGGTTACGAGAACCCCTTCGGGAGAAGTAGGTAACGAGTACCCCTTCGGGAGAAGTAGGTCACAAGGGCCCCTTCGGGAGAAGTAGGTAAAGAATACCCCTTCGTAAAGTGTTACCAGTTGGCACAGCCTAGTCCAAATCTCTCACGAGTCGCCTCGTATGTACTTGGCGAAGACCGCATTCTGTACCAACTCTGGCTGCCGTTGTCTAAAAATCCTAAATCTTATATGTAAATTTAATTATTAACTTAATGGGAATTATTGTAGTAAAAGTAAATCTATATCCTATGAACTAAAAATAATAATAATTAATGTTGTACCGTGTATGGTTGATACAATCATGTCCATACAATAAGGTATGTAAAGTAGCAACATAAATGCTACGTCACAAGTTAAAAATAGTCGATCTAATCAAATCTAATCAAAAATAATCAAGAAATCTAATCAATTATTTTTTGGATTAGTTTTGATTAGATTTGATTAGAAATGCTAATCGTCACTAATTGTGATTAGATTTTTGATTATTTCTAATCTAATCAATTATTAATCTGAAATTTTTATCGAAATTCAATTTTAATGATTAGATTATTTTATTTCTCTAATCGTAATGATTTCTAATTCTAATCGAAATTCCTCAGGTATGAGTTATTTTACATTTATTATGGAAACAATTTTAATTAATTTAATTTATTTTAATTTAAATTTTAAAATAAAGTCTTTTTATCAATTTTAGAAATTTTTTGGAATTATTAAAACTGTTAACGCATCAAAATAAATAATGAATTGTAAATGTTTTTTGAGCCTCCTTAATAATGTATTAAATTTCATCAGTTAAACTTACATACATACATATGTATATGCATACATGCATTTTGTATGCAAAACAAATGTATGTTGATATTTATATTATTGCTTACATATATGTAATACGATGACACATGCATGCAATTGTTTTGCTGATGTATGTACATACATACAAATTTCTTTTATTATTTTATATTTTAATTTTGGTTTTTGTTTTTACCCTTGAAATTATACCGTTTAATTGTAATTTTTAATTTTGTAAAAAATAATAAAACTGAGCTGTTGAAGAAAAGAAGTTGTCGAGTCAACAAGTAAAAAATAAAATTGTTTTCTTTGTACGGTATACATATCATAGACGGTAATTGGCACTTAGTTTTTTAGTGGTCCGAAATAGAGAAATAAGTTAAACACAATAAATTAATAGGATTGTCAAACTAGGCAGTCCTCAAACAAAAACTTTTTTGAGAGGGCAAAAAAGATTAACTGCAAAAGCTGCTTACTGATATCTTTTTTATTATTTAAAAAAACACAATTATAGAGAAGAACTACACAATTAATATGACAAACATATATTGTGTATGTGGAAATATTAAGTGTTTACATTCCACTTGATCCTAATAATCCTTAAATTTATTCGTTTTTTTTTCTTTTCTGTAACGAACACATACACGCTCGCAATATATTTTTTTTTTTCTGTGTTTTGTTTTCTCTATTTTAATAGTTTTTCTTTAGTGTTTATTTGTTACACCTCTCATCCTTGTTTTCTTTCTTTTTTTTGTATTTATTTGTTACTCATACTTTTAGGTTACATGCAGACAATTATTAACAGCATGTGTTGCTGTTACAATTACTGCGAGTAATGTTGTTAATGCCTAATGGCAACATGTTGTTGACATTTTCATTTTATTTATTTAGTTTTTACTTCGTTTTATTATTGTTAATACTCTAGTAGCAGTGATATTATTAACAAATGTCACTTTATTTATGCTTAATTGTTATCCAAAGTAAAAAAGTGTTTGAATGCTTAACCTACACTGAGATAGGCATAGAGTGAAAAAATAAAACTGCAAATTTATAGGTTCGTTAGGACGAAATTATTAATTTTATTTGTCAATAAAAGTGTTATTTTAAATTTTCATCTACATTTTTGTATAACTAAAAAAAACGAAATTTTATTATGTTAAGAGCCGAAGACTCGGGTTCGAATCTCCGGAGAGGTGTGATCAATTTAATTTTTGGTTTTTATCAGAAAACGCTTTAATTAGATCAAATTTAACTGCAATGTTATTTTTTGGTAATTAAAGAAGAAATGATGTCCCGTGAAGGAATAGTACACTAGCCAAACTGAACAATTGTTTTCGACTCCAGCTACGGTAGTCTCATCAGAGTTCTTTGTGTCCTGTGCATATTCAAGACCAAACATCAACTATTTAACTCACACTTTTTTGGAAATCGCATACTGAAATTATTACTGTATGTACATACATTTGTATGAGTTAGTCGAAGTAAAGTCACACAACAGTTTATATCATATTCTCCTTTTCTTACCATCATTGCTGTTCTTGTAATTGTCATCTTATTTGGATGAAAACAGAATTACAAACAATTGTTCAGTTTGGCTAGTGTACTATTCCTTCACGGACATCATTTCTTCTTTAATTACCAAAAAATAACATTGCAGTTAAATTTGATCTAATTAAAGCGTTTTCTGATAAAAACCAAAAATTAAATTGATCACACCTCTCCGGAGATTCGAACCCGAGTCTTCGGCTCTTAACATAAAATCGCACCCGACTATGGTGCTACGCTCTAACCACCTCAACCACCGTCGTACATATCATTCATGTCGACTAATGTGGATAAGGTGGAATAAAGGGCAAAAAACAAAATAAATTTGTAATTCTGTTTCATCCAAATAAGATGACAATTACAAGAACAGCAATGATGGTAAGAAAAGGAGAATATGATAGAAACTGTTGAGTGACTTTACTTCGACTAACTCATACAAGTGTATGTACATACAATAATAATTTCAGTATGCGATTTCCAAAAAAGTGTGAGTTAAATAGTTGATGTTTGGTCTTGAATATGCACAGGACACAAAGAACTCTGATGAGACTACCGTAGCTGGAGTCGAAAACAATTGTTCAGTTTGGCTAGTGTACTATTCCTTCACGGACATCATTTCTTCTTTAATTACCAAAAAAATAACATTGCAGTTAAATTTGATCTAATTAAAGCGTTTTCTGATAAAAACCGAAATTTTATTATTTTGGAAAATACTTTAAAAATCCGAAGGCTTTATTACCTGTAATAAATTTTACATGTTTAGAAACGGAAAGAAAATTTTGTTCTGCTAGACAACAAAGTATGTGTGAGTTATGTTGGAATAAAACTGTCATATGTAGAGTACTTTCATGTAACACAAATGGAAATTGGGCTACAAATGATGTCGGGAAATATATCTTAATTATCGGTCTGGGGTCTTTTACCAAACTTTTGAACCTATAACATGTAACTTTGAATTATTAAAAATCTAAACTCAAGTAAACATTCTGCTATAGATAAGATGTGTTTTGGTTTTATGCAGGGACTGCAAATAACAGTTATTGACTAAAAATTAAACTCAAAAAATCATCGTATTAGAGTCGACAGACACATATGATGTTATATACCAAATTAATCGTCTTGAAGAGCTCTCACAGAATCTGTTGTTATCTTGCAAAAATGACCATTAATCAGATTTTAACTGTTACTTTTTGACGGAAAAATAAAAGGTTAGATGAAACCTATAAAAAGCGAGTTTTATTTTTTCGTCATAAAATAAAACCTATTTTTAAGTTTTATTTTTCAGTCAGAAAATAACCGTTATTTTTCGAGTTTAATTTTTCCGTCAAAACATAAATCTCTATTTAGAAGTTTTATTTTTTTCTGTCATAAAATAAAACTCGTTTTTAATATTTTTTTTATTTAATTTTTTTTATAGCTGAATACCTAAAATCTCAAGTTGAACGAGTTTTAGGGTGCTTTAATATTATTAAAAGACAAATTAACACAATTACAACCGATAATGGCCGGAACTTGCTAAAAATGTTACAAATATTTGACTAGAGAATGAAAGTGGTTTCAATGACTGAGTCTTTTACGTCGTTCTGCAAGCAAAAAAGTATGATCGAAATGACATTTTTAATAGTTTTACAGAGGAAAATTTGTCAAATCAGGATTAGGTGTAAAAAATTTTTTTTATAAAAACGAGTTTTATTTTATGATAGCAAAAATAAAACTCCTAAATAGAGTTTTATTTTATGACGGAAAATAAATGTCGAAAAATAAGTTTTATTTTATGACGGAAAAATAAAACTCACAGAGAGAGAGAGTTTTTTTTAACTTTTATTTCCGTAGAAAAATAACTTTTTCAGCTGACCTTTTTTGGAAAAACTCTTAAAATAACCATAAAAAAATAAGTTTTTCGATATAACTTATAACCGTTACAGTCCCCTGGTTTTAAGAACTTTCTGTATTTTATTGAAACACAGAATGAGATTTCAAAACATACGATGTGTTAATTATTTCTTTAGTTGATTACATTTGCTTTCCCTTGAATATCTTATCCGAGTTTTGGCATTTGTTTTCTGTGCAGTACTCATCACAACATGGCCAAGACAGCCCAGTTGGTATATCTTAATACTACGTTTAACTATACAAGTTTTGACATAAAGCTATTAATTTATTCGATATATGTACTTGCCGTCAACCAAGATGGTCCCAAATAATTTACAAACATTTTATTAATTAAAAATACAAATGCTTGTGCAAGTACTCATACTAATTTCTCATGTAATAGCATATCAATATCTCGTAGAGTTAAGATTTTAGTTTTTTGTGAAAGCGCCTTAATTTGTTTTGTTTGTTTGTATTCAATTAGAACATACAACCACGTGCCTTTCTCTGTCTTATATTTAAATTGATGTTAGTTTTGCAATACATCAGAGCATAAGCACTAAACACAAAATCGTAGTTTTTCTTCGTCCATTGCATCAGACAGAGTTTCCGTTTTAAACATTTATAAAGACTGCAATTTCAAACTAAAATTTTCTGTTTACCTCCCATTGTGGAAGATTCTTCCTACAAAATATTAAGAAGATCACTCCCTGTTCAAAATCATCATTTGGTACTTTATAATTTGGACGGCTTCTTTCTTTAATAACTGATAATCTCGTGTTATAGTCTTATCTTCGTCTCAGGAATCCTTATGCGGGAATCGAAGGCAATCTTTTCATCAACGTATGTATGGTATGTGACGATGTTCGTGAATTTTTTTCAGAATTTGTTGCAGTGTGAAGCCAAACTGATATAGATTAAATATTTCCTTAATTTTTGTTTTACATCTTTTACACAACACCCTCGTTAAATCTTACTGTTAAGAACCAGGAAAAAGATTTATATTCTTTTAATTGTTTATATATATCGTCATATTAAATGCAAATGCAAATTAAATGAAATGAACTACACAAAAATTTGTAAATTGAGTTTTTTATTAATTATGGTTCGATTTATCAAAATATATGTTCGTGCGAAATTTTAGATTTCTACGATCAAAAATGGCGATTTAATTAACGAAATTCAAACGAACGTAACTACAAGTGCATATATTTCTTAATGCAAGAAGATATAACTACATATATATATTTATATGAAAACTTTACATATAAACTCATTTGTTGTGTTGTAGTGTATCCACTGTATTTGCATTTCAATATTTAAAAAGAATCCAAAGCAAAAGAATAAAAGAAAACAAACATTAAGACACACGCGAAATATGTAAACAAAATTAATCGTTGTTGTTGAGTAGGGCAGTACCAAATTTAATTACGCCACGTTTTAGTAATTTAAAAAGAAATGTTGTTTAAAGCAATTAGATACTTTGTAAAAATACGGTCGGTCAGTCATTGATCGCTTACTCACTTGTATATGAAACAGTTCAATATACGAAATGCACTGTTTTGCTGATATTGCAGAATACGCTTTGTTTGCAAAATATACACTACCCGAATTCTATCAGAAGTGTGTCAAACGTTATTTACTTAAATAAAGGAAAGAAACACACATAGAAAATATGATACAATGTTTAGATATTGACTGATCTTTTGTAACTATGATTAATGAATTTATTCTCATAAGTAGTATATAAGTTCAACAATTTTTAAATAAAGTAATCATTTGTCAAACAACAATTGATTCATTTCTTTTATTTAAAAAGAACAACCATACATGGCGATCCTGCCATAACATTACAGTATATAGGGATGCCAATCTTTATATCTCGATCCTGAAAATTATATGATTTACTAGATTTACGAAATGTTTGATTTTAGCATCTTTTGCTTCTTCTGTAAAAAAAAAAAAAAAAAGAAAAAGTATAGTTACGTCCGTTTGCATTTAATATGGCGATATGTATATATAAATGAAGTTAAAAAAAAACGATTTAATCTTTTTGGGATCTTCATAAATGCTTTCATGGGCAGCAGCTACAGCTTATTCTGTGTGAAGCGTTTGGAATCGCAGGGAATGAACATTATCAGTGAGAGTAATGGTGGTCCGATTCTTTGTTGTTCGCATTAGCTACTTTGAAGAAAGATTATGTTTGGCATACAGTTGACAGGAAAACACAATAAATTGAAAAACATAACTATAATTTTGAAAAAAAATTCAACAATTTGCCAGCGTTGATTCATAATGAAATTTAAAATTATTACCCATTAGTATATGTTAACTATTACAAGAGGGATAACCACGAGCATATGCTAGATGTAGTGTAGAAGATTAAAGCCTCTAGTGAAAATCGAAACAAAAACATGGTTGCTGCGAAAAACTAGGCCATAACACTGAAATAGGGTTGTAATGATCAAATATGTACGTTTGTTATGCATTTTTAAGGTACATATCGATGGTATAAAAAAAATCTTCTTAAAAATATGCTTTTGTTTTTAAGGAAATTGCGACCATAATTTACATCCTAAGTTGCAGTACTCTTTGAGTTAACTACAGTAAATAATTACAGTATTTATACACAAAGAGTTTTGTTTTACAAATAGTGTTCTTTAATGCATCTGTTTATTTATTTTATTATTTGTTCTGTATTTGTATTTATACTTTACAATTACGAGCTATTCTTCAAGTACCATGTAGGATTGTGTAAAGGTGTATGTATGTCAATGAGCACTTATAAACCAAAAAGTATTTAACCTGACACTCTATATTTCATTTATTTCAACACTGTTGTACTTCGTATAAGTATTTCTTATAAACAAATATATTTAATAGTGACTTTTAATAATGAAGTTCATACACAGTGTCTTAACAAAAATATAAACGTATGTAAGTGTGTGTAAAAGTAAATAAATTACATTAATTTATATAATTTCATTATTAAATAAATAAATAAAATGTTTTTATACATAAAGATACTTATGTATAGTTTATAAATTTAAAATATCACTTTAATATCTCTCAACTATCAACACACGGAGTTGCAAATTTCAATAAATTATATACTTACGTACATACATACTTACATACATATATTCTTAACAATTAGTGTTTAAGTAAATAATTCCTTTAATTTTATTTTGAGAGTTTATTTTGTATTTAACACTTGAGCTAGTAGATAAGTATGCATAAGTAAGTATACATGTTGTTTATATTAAATTTAAGACACACGTGCGCATAATTAATATTTTAATTTTTAATGAAATTAATCATACTCCACCGATGTTTTAAGAAAATACAAATGGCTATTAAGACAAATGGCTATTAAGACAAATGGCTATTAAGTTATGAAGGAATTAAGTCGAATTGGTATTAAAATTAAAGTTCCTAAAAGGATTTGTTAAGTGGTTTTCAATCAAATAAATAAACAAATTTACTAAGAAAAGAAATAAAAATTTCATTATTTTTTTTATAGCCAATGTGTAGTTGTAGTTGACGTGGTCTAGTGGTTAGTGTGTTGGCTTACGAAGACATGGGCCCTGGGTTCGACTCCAGGCTCTGACATCTTCAAAAAACAGAAATATGAAAAAAATATTTCTTTCGGCGACTACCTCTCAGCAGTCTTCTGGCTCTGAGAGTAATTAATTGCCATGAACAAGCTTCTCAAGTCTGTCGTTCGGAGTCGACATTAAACTGTAGGTCCCGGTACTCATGGATAAAAATTGACACACACAACATAAGTGCTGCGAAAAGCTAGGCCGTAATCCTGACACAGGGTTGTAAAGGCCAGTTATGTATGTATGTATGTATGTAATGTAATAGAGTAAAAAAATGGATTCAATACAAGTTTTTTTCCACCGAAACAATAAAAAAAAAACCAAGAAAAGTAGGAAAGGCTTTAGTGATACCCATGAGACATCCCTATTTGATACTTATCGACTTGTTTTCTGGTTTCCCGCTGTCAAATTAATATTAAGTAAACTAACTTCGATCACGGATTTCCGGATCATTGGGAAAAAATTTACTGCATAATATTATGTTTACCATGCTCTTTAAGTGCTCAGTCAAAATACGGAAAGTGCATGATTTGGGTGCAAGTAGCTAAATACGGTTGTAACCACATATCAAATGTATAAAAAAAAATTAAATAATCCTTCCATTATAGGCAATAAACGAATGTAAAGCATAAAAACAAAGTATTTTAAAATATTAAAATATTATCTCTTTTATTTTTTTGTTTTGTTGTTTTCTAAATTATCATAAAAATAAAATTGAGTTGAAATTATAATAGTAATTAAAATAAATAAATATTATGGAAAATATTAAATATTCTAAATTAAATGCATTAATAATTTCATTATATTTATTCAAATTCATTTAAAATTTTCTACTTTTTTTTCCCAAAATTTTGCTATTTAGCCATGAAACTGTTAATGCGAGTTTATGCAATTTTCCATATTTAATTTTAATTTATTTTCATATTATTTACCTTAGAAAAGTATATATTTTCATATGAAGTTGAGTGGTTATGTTTGTAGCTTTAAATGTAAATATTGTGTGGATGTATGTATGCGTAAATGTATATTTATCTATTACCGGCTTATATTTACAATAATAATTGTAATATTTTTATATGGTTTTTAGAAAATTCATTGCATTTGAATATTTTTCAAGCAGCCGTGTAATACAAACTCATTAAAGGTTTACCGCATAAACGAGCATGAAAAAATCGAAAAAAGAGGAAATAATACAACTGCTACAATAATAACAACATGAGCTGCAATTAGTAAAAACAGAATTAAATAATACTATTTAAATTTAAAATTATATATATAAAAAAAAAACATGTAAAAGTCAAACAAACTGTACAAATGTATGTGTATGGATGGGTGGAGAAATAAGCTTTCTATGTTGCCCACAAAATATATTTTTTAGAACAAAATATAGCTTAAAAAAGACATCAATCCAAGAAAAGCTACAATACAATTGCCAGAATTATTATATATTCAATGACATGGCAATAGTGTTACTGGATTTTCATTTCGTTTTTAAAAAATATCAACTTGAAGAATGAAGGTTCCTAATATGCATTCTAAAGGTCAGGCGTTAAGAATTATTGTCAAAAAATTTCACGTACACCAAAGAGATTGGCCTTACGAACGTTAACGGTTAGCAAAATTATTATGATTGTAATCATTGACTCAAGTGACCTATGGAATAACTTCGTACAATTCAATTAATCTTTTTCTTCTTACCCAAATAGTTAATAATGTCGAAGTTGGTATTGAAATCCTCACACATTCTACTAAACATTTCAATTGTGCAGCATGCACAGTAGAAAGAGGTACCTTGGTGATTATCAGATATCAGATGGGGTATTATCAAAATAATAAAAAAATAAAATAAAAATTTAATAATCTAATTACCTTAATTTAATTTTATTTTATTTTTTTAATTTATCGTTATCTTTAAAATATGTTATCGCTTAATGCTTCTATGACTTTGCTTTTCTGTACTTTAAATATAAGATTAAGTCTTGTTGTACAGGAACTGAATGATTGAATAAATAAATAAAAATAAATAAAATTGACACCGACCGAAATTTTTAATTTCGTCAAAGCGACGAAACTGGGGGAAATAGTAAAGAAACGTTAGTTAAATTAAGTACTGTCCAAAACAAAATTAGAACTAATATATTGTAACTAAAGTGAAATTTAATATCTTATCGGGCAATTTGAAAATATACATTCTAACTTAATTCGAAAAATTTCAGAATTAAAAGAATAGTGGCTTTAAATGTCGGTAATTTAAGTCCAAAAAAGAAAAATTGTCCCTAGATGTATTCAACTTTTGTTACATGAATATCCTATTGAGGGTCCGAGATAACTGAAGCATACTCTGGGATTAGACTTAGCAGAGAAGTGAATAATTGTTTTTAACGCTGAGTAAGTTTAATAGAAGCCAAAACTCCCTTGTTAACAGTTTTTACATCAAGTAATACTCTCAAATATATAACTGTTGATAATCGAACTGCCTCTTTAAAATTACATACATTTACATTTCTTCAAACTAAGGCCGATTAAAATCGTATCACATCAATTATAATAATTCTCTGTAATTCCGAAACCGGAACAGTTAAAATGAAGAAAAAAAAATTCACGTCATCGTCATACATCGATGTCTTAAAACACATTATGCAAGATGGTAAGATATTAATGTACGACGTCTTAAAGAAAATACACTAAAACTCAGATCTATTAATTTTAGACAATATATTGAGGAAAGTGTTAGAAAAACCAAATCTTATTGATACGGATGTTGATTTTGAATAAAGAACAAACTATTTTGGAAATTGTTGACATTTCTTTTTATTGTGATAATTTGGTATGGTTAAATTATGTATGAAACAAAATATCAGTAAAATGGCCGCCAAGACCTCGGAGGCTGTCCAAATTTTCAATATCGTTAATGTGCCGAATTGTCTCATCCTTCAGCTCTTGAACTGTTGCTGGCTTATCGAAATATACCTTTTCTTTCAAATAAGCCCAAAGAAAGAAGTCCAACGTTGTCAAATTACATGAACTTGCCGGCCAATTGACATAACCAATACGTTAGATAACACTGTCATTGAATTTTTCGCGCAAAAGAGCCATTGTTTCGTTAGCTGTGTGGCAAGTGGCACCGTCCTGTTGAAACCACATATCGTCCACATCATAGTGTTCATCAACGACGAGCGTGAGAGGTGCAATTGTTGGGCACGACGACGAGTTGGGGTGGACGACTCTGCAGTTACACTATCGCGAATAGAAGCAATATTTTCGCAACAATATTTTCCTTAGTACGAACTGTACGAACATGCACTAATGTGGTATTTTCACTTCTCCTACATACCCGGTTTGTTAAAATTTTTCACGATTTTTCCGATTATACGCTCATTTGAACGATTAAATTTACTGAAAATATCACGATGTGCAGTATATGCATTTTGATTTGAACGCCCATTTTCATAATAAGCCTGAAAAACTTTAACGCGTTGCACGATTGTGTATCTTT
Organism: Metopia argyrocephala; assembly: GCA_963576795.1. Taxonomy (NCBI): domain Eukaryota; kingdom Metazoa; phylum Arthropoda; class Insecta; order Diptera; family Sarcophagidae; genus Metopia; species Metopia argyrocephala. The sequence continues at coordinate 1,801 of CAUYWT010000033.1, read as the reverse complement.
CCATGGTTCAAATTGAGTTAGTCTGAAATTAAAAAATGTCAAATGAAATGAAGAAAAAAACTTGACGTTTAGGTGTATTTCACATTCAACATTGTCCCTTAAAATTTAACAACCAGATACAATACGGCATGAGCTGTTAGAGATGTAATGTCATTTTGTTTAAACCACAAATCGTTTGTGTCCAGATAATGTAATTTATTGTAACAGAGATGGTGCTCATGAACCAATAAAATTTGGCATAGAAACTGATGACGTAATCAAAGTCGATATCAAAGAAATATAGAGCAATTATGACGGTAGCCTTAAATCCACACCTAACAGTAATATTTTCGGGGTGAGTTGGTGCCGTTGCAGTTGTTATTGTTCATGTACCCATTCCTCTAGAAATGAGCCTCATCGCTCAATATGTTTTTCCAAGAAAATTTTAAAGAAGGAAATCTCTATCAATAGTGATATGGCAAAATAAACTGAATAAATTACAACTAATTTGACAGAGGGCAGTTATCAACTGTGAAAATTTCAGAACTGTATATTTTATTAATAATCTCTAGAAAAAGTTGAATGAAGTCATTTGTACTTTATTAACTGCGTCTCATATTAAAACATAGATGTGTGCATGGAAATATGTGCCCCTAAAAAATAGTAACAAAATAAGTCTACAATGAATAATGAACAGTTTTTTTTTATTATTTTTTTAAACGCTGTTTCAGACAACAGCAAAAGTGTCAATTGAAATATCATTCTATGTTAAAGCCCTTCGGTTACTAATTAAATGCTTTTATTATTTTCTTTAAGAAAATTTTAAAAGTTTTATTAATTGGCCTAATTAACCTTTTAATCATTTTATGTACTGTTTGCACATAAGTATTTAAAGCAGAATATTCTAAAATGTGTACTAAATTCGTTATTAAAATAAATTAAAAGAAAAAAAAAAACATGTTACAATATTATGTTGTATTTGTAGATTTTAAGTGTTTGTTTAGTTTAGTGATAAATATTTTTTTTAAAATATAGTTTTTATTTTGCAGGTATTCCATGTTAATTTGCTTGTAAGCGGATTTTGTTAATTACACAAAAACATTTAAACATACACACAAACACACACATATACAAACAATTACATACAAATGCAAATATTAGATTTTACCATTGTAGAGGAAAAACTAGATTTGTAACTGTTCAAAACACATACAAGCACAAAACCATGTTGGCAACCATTTAAATAAATTTGTTAACGAAAATTTTGAAAAGAATTAAAAAAAAAACAAAAATTACAAATAAAATTAGTTTTGTGTAGAAAATAAATTTGAATAAATAGTTTTAAATATAAACAAGAAGTTATTTAAACAAATTTAAAACAGACCGACAACTAGATACTCTACCATTGAATGTCGTTTATCAAATATGTAACTGAGTTACATGGCTGCAGAAAGAGAGTAGTCTTTCTGGGCTTTTTTTTACAGGAATACTAAGGTTATCATTGATATGAGTGTCTGCTTTTATATCTACAATGGACATTTAAGCGGTATTTCATTATATGTTTATTATAAAATATAATTTTGTTTTTTTTTATTTGAGTTCAATACTCAGGAGGTAAACGCCTACCAAATGCAGTGCATTGTATTGGGATTTTTGGAGAGGACAGTACATACGTACATATATATTTGCTCTTATATTATTATTAAGCGCCTTAGGAATGAGACAAATTGCTGTGAATTTATCATTCAAAGGCCAGTGAATGATCAACAGCAATTGCTCCATCGTTGCATGTTGATTGTGTGCTAAGTAGGTTTAGTAGGCT
>CAUYWT010000032.1:0-28024 GCA_963576795.1 Metopia argyrocephala | reverse complement strand
ACATGAATATTTTATGAATATTTGCCCATGTACGATTTTCATGGTATTTATGAATAAATTCATAAATTTGTAGCAAAAATACTGGGAAAATTAGTTCGGCAGTCATTATGATCAAATACATAATATTTATGAAAAAAATCCTAACATTTTATGAAAATTTTCATAAAAAATTTTCCATTGTACGAATTCCTAGGATTTATGAACTTTGTTCATAAAAATTAAAATACCGGGTTTTTTATGAATGTGTTCATAAATTTCAAAATGAGTTCATAATATAAATGAAAATACAAACTATTTTTATGAGAGGGTTCATAGCTTTTATGAATTGCTTTTATTTATTACATAAATTGTGTGTTTATATGCATAAATTTTTATGAATATATTAATAAAACTAAGTATTTTATTCTCATATATTATGCAACTTTTCATAAAATTTGAATCTTATGAAAAGCAGCACATATCAACAGCATATCCCCGAGTACCAAAATCCGCGGCTGTAAGAAATTCCTTGTCGCACTCAAATGGCGCAGCTTGTCTTCTACTTCCTCGTTCGTTTTTGCGAAAATTGCAAAAGCTCCTACAGAATCTTCAATACTAAATTATCTTGACTGTTTTCCACCACATTTATTTCGAGATAAAAGAAACTGGTAAAGATTCATCAGCAGTATAATGTCTCGAGTATCTAAATAGTAAAATTATACCAACAAAAAAAAATTAATTTTAGCATATTGTAAATTTTTGATGTACTTACTTTCTCTTATCTCTTCGTCTATAGAATTCAAATTAATTAATTAATAAAGCCTTTGAGTTGATACCGTTAGTTTCGGTTAAATTCAAAATTTATAAAAATATTTGTTTTAAATAATATTCTTTATTATGTTTATTCAATAAAGTTTAAATGAAAAGTGAAATTAAAAGTACAAATTATTTTTTATAAGCAAATGACATTTTACAAAAGCTAATGTGATTTAAATACACAAAGTATAATTTTAGCAAGTGAAATATTGAAGTTGTTTTATAGCTCATATAATTTAACAATATTCCTAATTTAAAAGATAAAACATTGTTCATAAGTTTACACTCTTTACACCCACCCTCAAAACCGGTTTTGAAATATTATCAACAAAAATCATATTTTAAATGAAAGGTTTACAAAAATTTATGAAATATTTCATAAAATATTCTCATTGCCCTCATATTGTCTAAAACTTTGATTATTTTTTAGGAAAAAATTCATAGCATAAAAAAACGTGTACATAAAATATACACAAAAAAATTCATAAATTTAATGAAATTTTTCATAAAAATCAAAAACTTTGTGATATTTTTAAAAATTTATTATTTATGAAACCATTCATAAAATATATCGAGGGCTTATATTCAATACCGTCTATCTACAAAAACATAATTTTTCAGGAGAGCCAAAAAACTGTTTTATTCCCAAATAAGCAACAATTTTGATGAACTCATCTTCTACAATATTAACAGAATGTGTCTAACAAACGTTCTAACTAAAAAGTTTCCTGAAATTCGCGTTATTTGAGCTTCTATGATAGAAAGACGGTATTGCCTTAAAAATAAAATCATTGTGTAGGAAAATAATATGTAGATAGACGGTATTGCCTAATTTTAAAATTAAGTTTATATTACGGTTTTTGTATGGGGACCCCGAAAAAGGTGGGAGATAGGGGGTAGATATGTTCACAAGAAATGTTGGGGATAGAAAAATAGTAGGACCTGTTCTAACATTTGAACCCTTCAGAGAGCTAGGGGTTGTTTTTGACTAGTTTTTGTTTTCGCCATGGGTGTCTCAAAAGGGTGTCAAATAGAGGGTAGGTGTGTTCAGAAGAATTGTTTAACCAGTTTGAAATCAAAGACAGTGTTTTCTATATTTTTTTTTATTATAATTTATTATAATTTTTATTGCGCGTATCTAAGATTATCATAGAAGTTGTGATACTCCTCTATAATTACCGCCTTTAACTCCTGTAAATGTTTTCATTTGTTTTGCTGAATTGGTAGTCGACCGGTATACAATTATTTTGGTTCTATGTTACCTTCATATTGTTTTATTCTAATAGGTAGTTCAGTGTAATTATGATCAAAATTCACTTTAAACTTACACTGCCGTTAGACATGCAAGTAATCACTTGCAAGTAGAGCATACATATTAACATCGAAAATGCCGAAAAAATAGCCGAATATTTGCAAGTAGCTTGAGTGTTTACACAGCCAGTTGCAAGATCATTTTCAAAATGTTCACGAAGCGTAAACATCATATGCAAATAGCTTTACTTCTAGAATTTAAAAAAACTAGAAATACAAAACAATAATTATAATATTAAAAAAAAATAAAAAGACAGTTGTTGTTCATGTTCCACAGAACTTCATTTGAGCGATATAAAGAAATTAATTACAAAATTTCCTCTTTATTTAACTTTTTCTTCATCTTGAATAAAAATACATAGGAATATTGATTTATTTTTAAATTTTTTGATATTTTATAAATTCAGTGTTGCTGTGTTTCTGACTTTATAAAATTACTGAAAAAAATATATGGATAAGTATTTTTTCCCCCAAGTGCATGAAATATATAATTAAAAATACTTTTTGGGTGAATAATTGGACAATTCTTTTATTTTTTTTTTATAATTCTGTATAAATAGTGCGAAAATCAGCTAAAAATTTATACAAAACTTAACCGTGGTAACACCGTTTTTTCATATTTCATTTCACTTGTCGCAGGTGCCAAAAATTTACTTACAAGGAAATTCTCTTGTAAGTTGAGCTGCAAGTGTGAAAAATGTGATTGTGTGAGTAAAAAAGTATTAGTGTATTGAGTTTTTCGAACTTGCACTTGCATGTCTAAACGCCGGGTAAATGGTACCACTTGGGGAATATAATAGAGATCTTAGTTGGGATACTGTCGGATCACTTTTTGCTCGACCAGGTCTAATACTGGAAAATCGAATAAGTTTCGTATCCTTATAGTTTTGAAAAAAATCATAATTTAAATGTAATGCATTAAATGGCATTTTAATAATTTTGTTCTTGATTTTACTATTTTGCGGGCATCTTTGGTTACCCTGACGTAGTCATTTGGCAAATATATGGTTTGATTTTTCAACTTAGCCCCTATTTTTGCATGGGCACTGTCACACTCCATCTGGGTATGTCCTTTCTGCAAGTATTCTTGTTCTATGATTTTGTTATTTTCTATTGATAAATTGGACAAAGCATTCGACAAAAAGTGATTACGGTTTTGGTAACCGCAACCATCGGAGTAAATTATTATTATATGTATTGATCGTTCGACAAGAGAAGTATGTATCCGAAAAACGAACAGTGAATAAATAGATATCAAACAGAGAAATAGCCTGAAATTAAATAAAACGACAAAATTCTATGATGTAGATAGACGGTATTGCCGTCATAAAATTCATAAATAAGTATCTTTGTAGATAGACATATGATAAAATATAGGATATATAGTACTAAAAACAGTTCTTTTCCACTGACATTTTTACAGTACATGCAGATGGGGTCAGAGATGAGTTTGGCATAAGAAAAAAAATTTCGTCAAAATGTAGATAGACGGTATTGAATATAAGCCCTCGATATGATCAATTTCATTCCATATATGTATGATAGTCAAAAATGTTAAATGTGAAAGAAGTCATAATATTTATGAATTTTTACATTTCACTTATGAAAATTCATAATATTTATGAACAAATTTATAAACAAATACCGGGAACTCAAAAAAAGTCCATAAATATTATGAAGTGGTACATATACATACATACATACATAATTGGCCATTACAACCCTGTGTCAGGATTACGGCCTAGCTTCTCGCAGCACTCGTGTTGTGTGTGTTAATTTTTTCCCATGAGTACCGGGACCTACAGTTTAAAGTCGACTCCGAACGACAGGTACATATACATTATTATCAATTCATATATATTATGAACCCCAAAAAATATGAACAGAATTTATAAATTTTATGAATATTATTTTTTTGTGTGCAACGTTGATTCATTAATAAAGGTTGCAATAAATATGAGTCCAATGTTGACATCAAACTCATACTCACTTGGATTCATAATTTTATAAAAATACTTATGATACCCACAATTGACTTGAGTGACTCGAATCATACAGAGAAACTTTACCGTTTTAGTCGATAGACGTATACAATAAAAAAGAAAATTTATATGGTGTATACAAAAATGAACATGCAAATAATAATCACAAATAAGCGAAAAAGTGTAAGTTTATAAGAAATGTTTTAAAGAAGATAAAATAATCCGTAATTATATTTTAATTTTGTATAAACAGGTCCTAAAGAAATTCACTACAAAAAAAAATATTTTTAAATTTTAATTTCTTCTTATAGTATACTTAAACTACATCTTTATAATTAATATTTTTAAAATAGATTATTGGAACGCAAATTGCCCATATTGGGCTCCGACACTGATTTTCTATTTAATCTCACTCTTGCAATCCATTTCTTTATAACTTGCTTATAAAAATTAAAAAAAATAATGAAAAATTGTTTAATTTCTTTAAAATATGTATTTCCTAAAAACATAAACTTTTTCGCTTTTGTAAATTCTTACATTTTGAATGTTAATTATAATATATACCATATCTATTTTTTTTCTTATTGACGAAAAATAATAAATTATATAGTGAAAAACATGGTACATATTTATTTAACACTATTCATAGTTTAACCCCAAATCTGTTTCTTTTGCAGTCGTGTGGTAAATGGTTGGTAGTTAGGAATGTGTTTATAGCATAGATCCCCAGTAGTGGCTGATATCAGCAAATTAAACTCACACGTATACTTACGCTCTTTTGTTTGATCGTCAATCAACCAAGAGATAATCAGCATATTGAGTGGGAGAGACAAACTACACTTGCAGAATTTCTGTGTCTTATAATATATATATATATATATATATATAATATATATTATATATTGGTTGATTGACGATCAAACAAAAGAGCGTAAGTATACGTGTGAGTTAATTTGCTGATATCAGCCACTACTGGGCATCTATGGTTTATAGCATTAATTTACTCTCGTACTAACGCAGTAAGCAGAGCAGTTTGTAATCGAATCATACTTATTTTTTCTCAACTGTATGCACTGAGTTAAGGAGAGTTGAAGTCAACAACATCATACATATTATTAACCCATTTACGCCCACTGTACTATATATAGTACACAACTTAAAATTCAAGTAAAAATTATAAAATGCAGTTTTTTACTCGGGAAACGCTTTTTATCAGTCAATAAGAGTACATGCAACATCCACGTAGCTGTTGTACATCATAGTTGAAAAATATCCCTTATGGGAATCTACATTTTGGCTAGTTATCTAGGAATGTTATGTAGTTATGTAGTTTATTTTACATCAGTTAACTTTGAATAACGTTAAACAGCACTTTATTTACTTGATAACATCACATTCTAATAAAAGCAATATAAAACGGTTTAGTTCGTATAGAATTTTTTGAGCTATAGCATATTAAGTGCTGCTGTACTAAGCTTAGTATACCTGAAAAAACACAACTCAGAATATTTTTTTTGGTTTTTTTCTTTTACTGTACTGTAAAAAATGTTGTTTAAATTTAGTAAAAAATATTGAATTTTAAAAATTGTTCTTGGTTTTCATTTGGGCGTTAATGGGTTAAATATAAATGCGATGAGTACTTCAAACTCTTGAGATGAGTAGAGTATCCATTACATTAACAAGAGTATGAATGCGTATAAGTACAAGAAATTATGAATCATGATACGAGTCTACTCACTTTTTTTTACTCATTGCTGATCTCTGCTCAATTGTAATGCTATTCCACATAATATATAAAGTTGTTTGTTTTATGAAGTGTAGTAATACGGTGTCTTAATATATATTATGATTTCTAATATTTTTATACTTTTAATAAAATATATTGAAGTTACTAAAATGTCTATTAATTATTTTCATTTTATTTTACAAAAATGACAACTAACTGTGCGAAATATTCGCACGGGTCATCTAGTCATTCTTTAAGTCACAAACAAAAAATCAATTATGGTTATTTAACTTAATTATTATGAACAAGACCCATTGTTGAAGCCATTTCATTATGGCATTATATTGGTCTTACTCATAATCCCTTTTTAAAAAAACTTAAAATAAAATAAATTCAAAATGAATAGGTTTACTTACATTTTACTAACAACATTAGCTAAATTATTAACAGATGCGGCAATTTCTTTTAGCCCATCTCCCATAGATTTAAGCCACTCTGCCATAATTTTGTTATTCTCTATAGTCGAGGCGCTGCATTCAGCTAGAATCTATTTAAAAAAAGTGCAAAAAACAAAAACAAATTAATTCTTAATAATTAACATCTTGTTAATAAATTACTTTCAAAGGATCAGCCTGTTTATTTGCGATTTCCAAGAACTGCCTTTTCGTTTCGACGTCGTCCTCGGCTCGCTTTCTTTTAAGCCGTCTATGTGGGGTCCTCTTTGATGTACTTGGCGTTTCACATCGCCAATCCAGTGTTACTCCTTCTGTATTTGTTGGCGATGGCACAATATACTCTTTGCCGTCTTCCAGAAGAATTTGTAGATCCTTATGAAGCAAGAAATTTGCTGAAGCTAACCATACATATTAATATCATTGCAACTTACCTCTTCCATTGGAACATTTTCCGAAACGGACGCACTCCCCTCAATGTAATCGTTGCCAATAATTGCGATTACACGCTTCTCCAACTCACTCAAAGGCTCTTCAGTCAACGGCTTGTTTCCAGTAAGCGCTTGTTGCCTTTTCCGGTCCCGCACTTTGGTGCTTGTTCGGCTTTTTTAATTCCTTCCAAACCTATGACAATTTTATATTTCATTTATATAGATAAGTATGTATTTATTCAAAAATAGTTACTACCGTCTGCCACTGGTTGACCGCTTTATTTGCACCGCCAAGACAATTTAGAGATTTGGCCAGTTCTCTCCACATCTTATCGAACTCCAATTTTCCGTGGAGCTTCTTCAGTTTTCCGCCAGCAAGTCCCGGATGCTTCATCATGAAGTCAGCCATTTCAAGTAATTGCTCAGCAGACGCCCGACTTCTTTTGGTAGCAGTAACAGTATTCATACTATCAAAATAAATTAAAACCTAGTTAAAATAAGTTAAATAATAATTATTTGTAATGTTTTACTTACCTTGCTTTTTAAATTTCCAAAATAATGCGTTTTGATTTATTTTTTTTTTCTATTCTTCTTTGTGCTTTTCTCTTATTTTAACATGTCATTTGACAAAGTTGCCACGTAACTTTAATTTAAATATAGATAAAATAAAACTGTTTACCGTGGCTAAAAATATGTTAGTGAATCACAAAATGTGTCGTTAATGTTAAAACATGTTGAAAGTTTTAAAAGTTAGTGAATCGCACTACTGGAATGTTTTATTTTTTTACCAAACAGTTTATTTAATTACCAATATTTTAAGTGTATTTTGAAAAAAAAATCGGAAGAAAAATAAAGTTTTTATTAAGGATTTTGTGGAACGACAATATTTTCATTTTCATTGTTCACACAGTATATTCGGAGTAAATTCAAAAAATATTAATTAAAATGACTAGCGACTTCAACTTTTGCGTTTTTTTTTTTCGGATGGATCTTCGCGAATGAGGAACCAACAATAGAGCGCCATCATTTGTTCATCCCACCAGCCTTTGTAACGTCTCTCGATTTCTTCTGTTTCCTGGTAAAATCTTTCACTTTGTTCACCACTTTCGGAGCCCTAGTTCGTGGGGAAAATTTCCAAATGACTGAATAAGAAGTGCAAGGGGGTAACACGAAGTTTCTATGTTTTCTATGTCTATGGGACAGCCCGTGGCCTGGGCGAAGTGGACGTACGAACGGAGAGTACAATATCAAAAATGACCAACTCATTCCTCAGGAGAATATAATACTTCCCCCATTACATATTAAGCTTGGGTTATTTACGTCCTTGCCATGAATTATTAAAAAAAAATTTCCGAGAGCCACAGCGAGAAAAATTGAAGCTGGTATATTTGAACGGCCTCCCATTCGGAGTCTGTAGGGTGACCAAGCATTTCATGAGTGTTTAGGTCCAGCTCATTTGGAGCCATGAGAAGCATTCCAGGACATCGGTCACAACTTTTTGGGAAACTACAGAAGTCCTGATTACGCTGAGAAGATCGAAACATTACTGCAAAAATTCAATGCCATTGGTAAGCGTTGAGTGAAAACATATATAACAAAAAGGCCGTTATCATTTGAAAATTTATTCTTTTTAACTTTTAGGTTCAAATATGACACCTAAATTACACTTCTTATTCAGTCATTTGTATTTTTTCCCACGAAATTGGGCTCCGAAAGTGATGAACAAATGACGGCGGACTATTGTTGGTTCTCCTTCGCGAAGATCCATTTGAAAAAAAAAAACGCAAAAGTTCAAGTCGCTCGTCATTTTAATTTAAATTTTTTGAATTTACGCCGAATATACTGTGTGAGCAATGAAAATATTGTCGTTCCACAAATATCCTTAATAGAAACTTGATTTTTCATCCGATTTTTTTCAAACTACACACTACAATATTGGTAATTAAATAAACTATTTGGTAAAAAAAAAATAAAACATTACAGATCTTCAATATAACGTAGGAAAAAATTTAAATAAAAATGAAAAATTTAAAAGAAATGTAAAAAATAGGCAAATTTTGAACTTTGAGGTGCCCTATCTCAGCGATTTCGTATCAGATAGAATTTTCCAGCATATCAGCAGAAAAGGCATTCAATTACCTTTCCATCTATATGCCACTTATCACGACGGAACTTTTCGGTTAGAAACCACAATGGTCTGAGTGGAGCCATACACCGAAAAACACAAAAGTACCGTTATCTAAAAAACGGTACTTAGGAAAAAATAATAACAGCGTTTTTCGTGCTCAGGAGGCCCCAATTAACTTGTCTAGGCATGTGGCGTTCTTGGTATTTTTTGGCTGTAAACCAGTGTAATCATAATGAGAACAGTATTATCATGCAGTTCTATATAAATTATAGTTTTTATCAATGAAAATATTAATTTTTCAATTTCTAATTATTTTTCGTCATTAGTGTTAGAAATAAGCTTTAAAATGAGATATCATGCATTAAATTTGATGCGGTGGTATGGGAGATATTTGCAACCGACAAAAAAAGTGCTTTAGAACTAATATACACATATATGATGATTGTAAGTAGTGTTTCTTCTCGAGAAATTTTCGAGAAAATTATAAAATTATTAAGTTACAATTCTCGAGAAATTTCAGATATTTCTCGAAAAATATGCAAAAATTATAAATCAGTGAATTTTTTGAATAAACTTTTGTTATTTTGGGAAATCTTAAACCTTTAAGAATTTGCCGTTCTGTTCAATGAAATCGCTGTTTAGATACAACGATTTTGCTTCGATTTTCATATAAAACAAAGTTCACACAATATTGAATCAATATCCACATATTGAAGCAATTTGGATTTACACACACCAATGTACATTTAATGACGATAAGTAGCTACAATAAGTGATGGTGCTGCTGTAATGCAGAAATTTGGAAGAATATCTTCTCAATTACACCAACTTTGTTACAATTACGCGTTGCATTTGGCTGTTCTGAAAATGTTTTATGCCAAGTAGAGTCATCCTGATAACTTTGCTTGTATCGAGGAACTGGAATCTGATGACGTATCTGAAATACCAGAATTAGAAAATGAAAATAATAACTCTGATTATGATTCTGATATAGAAGTTGTGGAAGACGTTGATCATTATTTGAAAACCCAAATCGAAATAGCTATTAAATCCATTCGAAAAATATCAAAAATTTTAAATGCTATATTACAAAAATATGTAGTAAAAGAGGAGAAAATGTAGCTAATGGTAATCTTAGATTGTTGTACTAGATGGAATACAATGCATTACTGTTTGAATTAAATTTGGGTAGTTTGTGGAATGACGACTATGTAGAGGTTACTAAAATAATATTTGCAACATTAAAACCACTCCGGATTACAATTGAAACTCTTAGCCGAGAAGATTCTACACTATTATCTGCTGAAGGAGCTCTCAGGTTTTTGTTTACAACTTTGGAAAAATTAAACACTAATTTAAGTCGAGACCTCCTTAACGCAGTTAGGGAGGAAATGTCTAAAAGGAGGGATTATACTTTAGTATCTCTTATTAGGCTCCTACAGAATCCTGAGTGTATGTCACATAAAGAAAATGATAGTATTTTGACATGGCACCAAGACAAGAGATATATAAATTGGCTATCATCTAGAATTTTTGAAACTAAAAACAGTGATAACGATAATACTGAAGAAACTGGTGAAACTGAAAATATTGAAGAATGCCCAGATCGAAAAGAAGAAGCAAGTCTACAGCAACAAATAAATTTTGCAATTACAAAAAGTTTAAAAGATTACGAAAGTCCGAATGCTGGAAAATTTCACTCATTAACAAAATAATTTAAAATATTTGAAGCAAATGGGAGGAGAACCTAAAATTTGCAGAATCTTTTGGATGCACTTCTGACCATTAAACCAACTTCTACGCAAAATGAGTGGAACTTTTCTATTGCAACATATCATGTTACCAAAAAAAGAACAAGGATGGGAGATTCAATTTTGGATGCTTTGTGTTTCTTAAAACATTATTTTAAATTACTTACTTACTTACTTAGCTGGCCATAACAACCCGTTTACGGGTTTCGGCCTGCCTCAACACTAGCCTCCAGGCGTCTCTGCTAAGCGCACGCCTTCTCCAGTTGGTCACATCAATTGATGACAGGGCTCCATCTACCTGGTCTTTCCAACGTAAACATGGACGTCCTCTACGCCGACGTCCAGTGACCTTCGCATCGAAAACCTTTTTCGGTGGAGCAGATTCTTCCATCCGAACAACATGGCCGAGCCAGCGCAGCCGCTGGATGTTAATGCTCTGAAAAACATCTACGTCGTCGCCGAGGAGCTCATACAGCTCATAGTTGGTCCTAATGCGAAACTCATCGCCTTGCTTCAGTGGACCAAAGATCTTGCGAAGAATTTTTCTCTCAAACACTCACAGGACCGCTGCATCGGCACAAGACAGCGTCCATGCTTCCGCACCATAGAGAAGCACCGGAAGAATAAGCGACTTGTAGAGTGTTAACTTCGTCGCACGAGAGAGGTCTCTGTTACTAAACTGCCTACCGAGACCGTAGTAGCACCTGTTGGCCAGTGTAATTCTTCGCTTGATCTCCAGACTGACATCATTCTTGCTGGTAATGGCGGTGCCAAGGTAGATGAACTCCTTGACCACATCGAATGTATAGTTACCGGCTGTAACCTGGGAGCCGATACGATCAACGTCCCTACTCGTCGACATGTACTTCGTCTTGCTCTCATTTACCGCCAGACCCAATTTTCCAGATTCTCGTTCAATAGCATTAAAATCTGCGGTGACATCTCGCTTGGTATGCCCAATGATGTCTATGTCGTCGGCATACGCAAGGAGCTGGACACTTTTATTAAAAATAGTGCCATTACGATGCACACCTGCCTTTCGCAAAACGCTCTCCATGACGAAGTTGAAGAGGTCGCAGGATAAGGGATCGCCTTGTCTGAAACCTCGCACGGTATTAAAAGGCTCGGAGAGGTCTCTTCCTACCTTGACGGAGCTGCAGGAGTTGCTCAGCGTCATTCTGCATAGCCTTATCAGCTTAGCAGGAATACCGATCTCAGACATTGTGGTATAAACGTGATCCCTTATTGGGCTATCGAAGGCTGCCTTATAGTCGACAAAAAGATGGTGTGTGTCGACTTGACTTTCATGGGTCTTCTCCAGGATTTGGCGCAGTGTGAATATCTGGTCAATGGTGGACTTACCAGGTCTGAAGCTGCACTGATAAGGTCCAATCAGTGAGATGGCGAATGGCTTCAGTCGTTCACACAAAACGCTCGTCAGAACCTTATATGCGATAGGGAGGAGGCTTATACCCCTGTAGTTGGTGCATATCGTGGGATCTCCCTTTTTCAGGATGGGACAGAGAGCACTAAGATTCTAATCGTTGGGCATACTTTCCTCCAGCCATACTCTGCAAATGAGCTGGTGCATGCACCTAACCAACTCATCGCCTCCATACTTGAAGAGTTCAGCTGGCAAACCATCAGGTCTAGCTGCTTTGTTGTTCTTCAGTCGCCATATGTCAACCTTGACCTCTTCATGGCTGGGGGACGGGATCTCGACGTCGTCGTTAATGATTGGGTCCGGCACAGCATCTCTAGAGGCGGAATTTGTGTCGCCATCGCCCTGCAATAGATTAGAGAAGTGCTGTCTCCATAATCTTAGTGTTCCTTGTGCATCTGTAACCAGGTTACCGTGTTCGTCTCTGCAGAAGGTTGCTCCGGGCTTTAAACCAGTAGTAAGACGCCTTATCTTTTTATAAAAATTTCGAGCATCATTTCTACTCCTGCACATCTCGATTTCCTCACGATCACGCCTTTCTTGCTCCCCTTTCTTCTTTCTAAATAGGCGTCTCTCTTCCCTCCTCTTTTCTCTATACGCCTCCACCGTTGCTCTTGTAGTGGTGGACTGCAATGTTCGTCTATAGGCAGCGTTCTTTGCTGCAGTGGCCTCACGGCACTCTTCATCGTACCATTGGTTTCTGCGGGGAGGACGCTCAAAACCAAGAACTGTTTCGGCAGCGCTGCGCAGAGAGTGAGCGATGTGAGACCACTGTCCACCAATACTTTCGAGAGAGGATGGGATGTAATTGAGCTCGTTAGAAAGACGATCGGAAAACGACCTGGCTGTCTCTTGTGATCGCAGCTTTTTGATGTCCAGCTTCCCTTGCACACTAGAACGTGTCGTATTCGACGCGCATATACGCAGTCGCATCTTGGCTGCGACAAGATAATGGTCCGAGTCGACATTTGGACCTCTAAACGTGCGCACGTCTAGTATGCTGGATACATGCCTTCCATCAATCACAATGTGATCGATCTGGTTGTTGGTAGATCGATCAGGAGAGAACCAGATGGCCTTATTGATATCGAGATTCTGGAACCTGGTGCTACAAACTACCATGTTTCGCACCGCGGCGAAATCGATCAGTCTCATGCCGTTCAGTGAGGTGGAATTATGAAGACTGAACTGTCCGACAGTGGGGCCAAAGATACCTTCACGTCCAACTTTCGCATTGAAATCGCCGAGGACAATTTTGGCGTCATGTGCCGGACACCTATCGTATACGTCCTCGAGCTTTGCGTAGAAAGCATCTTTGACCACATCATCCTTCTCTTCCGTCGGGGCGTGCACGCAAATAAGGCTGATATTATAAAACTTTGCCTTTATTCGGATCGTAGCAATTCTTTCGTTCACGGGGGTGAACTCCGAGACAAGATGGCGAAGTCTCTTACTTACTACGAATCCGCAGCCAAATTCGCGTCTCTTGTCATGGCAGCTGTAGTAGATGTCACATGTTGCTTGCCTCGTACAACCTTGTCCTATCCATCGCATTTCCTGGATGGCGGTGATGTCAGCCCTGCATTTTGTGAGAGCATCCGCCAATTCGATAGAGGCACCCTCCCTATAAAGGGTTCTCACATTCCAGGTGCATATCCTTAAATCATAGTCCTTAAAACGTTTGCCAAGTTCGTCAACATAGAAGGGGTCCGTTTAGAGGCTATTGTCTTAGTTTTCATTGAATTTTTGCTTTTACGTGGTGGGTTTCAAGCCCTACGCATAACCCTAATTTAAGGTACAGGGGATTGGACAATCGCCGCATACATTAGTTAACAAGCTAACGGGTGCTTATTTTAAATTACAAAACTGATTACATTTATTATATTTTTATAAACCTTTTTATATACATACTAGTTGACCGGCAAACGTTGTTTTGCCACATAAATTTGCTCTAGGAAACATTTTTTTATTTTAAATATACGATAATCTTCACCGAACTGTAAAAGTCAACCTTGATATGAGCAATCAATCTCTGCGTTACTTATAATTTTAATAAATAAATATCCGCCATTTTCTGTACTTCAGTTTGATAGTTGGCTATAGGGAGAAATATCCCCTGTATTGCCCCCTCTGAGTACCATTTAATAAAAAAAACCTAAACCATATGTGTTCTACGGTACGCAGATATACATAGTATATTATCTAGCTTAAAATTTCATCAACGTCGGTACTTTATTTAGATGAGACATAAATTTCCCCTTGGGGCGGGTACCTTTACATTTAGGGGTACCATATATGCTTTACGGTACAATTTGCAAACATTGCAAACAAAAAACAGTAGACTGATCTTTGGCCATCACGGTTAATCGGGGTTATCGGTTGCATTTTGTAAGATGTTAGCAAAAAGCAATTCTGCATATGCTTTGCATCTTATTTTGTGTGATGGTGTGGCACTAAAGTTGCCATTTTGAATTCACTTTTAAAAGTGTGACAGAAATCGACAAGATTTTCTAGTGAATGAATCCTACGACTGTGTATCATATTGTATCATGGCCCTAAGCACTATTTTCTGCTGGGACAATTCCGAAAATCATTAGCAATATCCTTGTGCTGCTGTGTTGTCGGTTCACTTAAATATATTGGTGACAATACACGCCACAGAAGTTCGCACGTTTCTAGGATAATCTGGCGAATTGTTGACTTTCCTAGTTTATTACTCCACGCTATTGATTGTATAGAACATCCGTGGCTTAAAAACCTGTTTGCTTTATTGTTTTTTATTATTTGTTTTAAATTTCGATATAAATAAAATAATGCTTACAATAGGGTTATTGCCAGTCTCTCTTTTGGACCAATTTGTTGTTTTGGCTTTAATAGTTAACTGCGAATCAGTGATAGCAACAAGTCAAACAAATTGCGTGTCATTCTAGTTTGCTTAAAAAATTCATCCTTGTCCATTTTTTATACATAGTTTTAAAAACTTTTCATTGTAACCTGCGCGCAGGTTACCGCAGCTGCGGTAATGTAGTCAGGTTGAACGTAATGTTGTCATCTTCTATAGCGACGTCTTTTTTGCTTAAGAAGTTTACAGATTTTAGCAAATTAAAACATTCTAGCCGAACACACAAATCCGCATCCATATTTATTTATTTGTGCTTTAATTATTTGAAAAAAAAAAGAACAGTATTAAATACACACTAGAATCAAATTACTTTTTTACAATATATTTTCTGTTTTGTTAGTTGTTTATGTCAAAAACATATGATACGCTTATAAATGTTCTATAAGTGCACTTACGTTTTTACGTTAGGGTACGTGCCGTTAGGTTACAGCAACGTTTTGCTAATCAGGCCTTCCGAAGAAACGCGATTATACGCCTTAACCGAAGAACCCGCACTATCCGAATAGAGTTGCCGTTCTCGTTGTAAATAATTCACATATTACATTAATAAAACTTGAATTTATTACCTTCTAAAAATGAGAACGAAAGTGTAATTCTTGTTATTTACTTAAGGTTTGTGGATCCTAACGCGGCTGAGTGACCTCAGCCTACGAGAAAACTACGTTACAATTTGCTGTCGAGTAAAACCTCGCCAGTCTTTCACTCAATATCGACTAACATCAATTGGATTTACTATAACAAGTAAGAGTAAAATTAAAAAAAAAAAAACTAATTAATAATTTTAATTTTGGTTTTTCGACCTTTATTATTTAATGTAAAGAATTACAATGGGTTCGCCCGCTTCTCCTATTTTGGCGGATAGTTATGGAGAGATTATTAGATGATTGTATTGATGAATTGGAAATTAAGCCTAGGATTATGACGAAATACGTAGATGATTTATTTTGTATTATTCCAAAAAGTGGAATTGAAAGAATGTTGACCACACTCAATAATTTTAATCCTTTTATTAACTTTACTATGGAGAGAGAATTTAATTTTTAAGATTTCGTTTTTAGATACACTATTAATTAGAAAGGGTAGGAAACTGGTGATTGATTGGTATCAAAAACCAACAGCTTCTGGAAGGCTTATTAACTATTTTTCAAAACACAATAAGGGTGTTATTAACACAGCTAATAATTTAATAGAGAGAGTACTTAGATTTAGTAAAGAGGAATTTCATAAGGACAACATTGTTAAAGTTAAGAATATATTAATTGACAATAGTTTCCCATTAAGTATTATTCATAGATTAATTAGACAATGTAAAGATAATATGAAGTGTGTTGCCAATTTTAATGATAATATTAAGGGTAAGGGAAACAGGAATAGTAATAATGCAACAGCGAATAAAATTTATAAATCTATAATTTATATACCTGTTTTGTCAGACCGTTTGAAAATGTCAAGAATTTTTAATCAGGATAAGTATAATTTGAGTTATACGATATATAATACTTTAGGAAGATTATTTAGCAAGACAAAGGATAAGGAAAAGAAATGGACAAGTCAAATTTAGTTTATAGCATTCCTTGTAACGGTAATGATAGTGAAATTTGTGATAAAGTATACGTAGGTACGACCAAGAATAAGTTAAAAACTAGAATAGCTGGACATAAATCGGACCAGAAACGAAGGGATATTAATTCACAAAAGACGGCTTTATCCGCACAGTGTTCAAAATTCAAACACTATCCAAATTTTGAAAATGTTTGTAACTTAAATGTAGAAAATAATTATAAGAAACGTTTAATGTTAGAAATTCTACAAATTATTAATGTACCAAACAACACATAGAATTAACTTCAAGGGCTGACACAGATAACATAGCACAAGTATACAGACATTTAATACACAGAAAATAAATTGTTAATTTTTGTTACTTTGATTTATTATTTAATATTTTATTTAATATTTTAAATTAATTTGTTACACATTTACACTAATATTACTTTATTTCATGATTTTATATTATTAATTTTATTATTGTTATTATTGTTTGTTGGGAAGAACGTTTTTAGATTTTTAAAATTTATTTTTTTTTTTTTCGTTTGACAAAAAAATTTTTTGAATTTACATATAAGCACATATTTTCTGTATTTGAAATTTGAAAATAATTTAAAAATGAATATTTCCTGAAGACGCTACACGCATGAGTAGCGAAAGATCGATAAATAAATAAACGATTTTTATTTAAAAAAAGACCTTAAGCTTGAGTAATTCTTTACATTAAAAAACTAATTAATTAGTCCTTAGGTTGGTGTAGAAACAAATAAAACGGCAACACTGTAGTGATGACAACAAACGCACGCAGCAACAAACATGATACCCATATATTTAAAGGATAAGAATGTCCACATACATTTTGATATGGATGGTAGTATATAAGTATTTATAGGTGCATGTATGTATATGTATACATATGTATGTAAGTATGCAAGTGAATGCAGTGAGTAGAGCGGGTCGAATAGCAAATATTCAACCAAGTGTGTCACATAGTCTTTATATTCTGGTCACGTATATTTATTTATAATATGGGTGAACAACTTCAACACTCCCAGTTAAAATTTAACTCTTATACCCATATATTTTGGTTAAACAAAAGCACAGTTGCCACTTTTAAGAACATTTTTCTTAAATTTTTGTAAAAAAAAAAACAACCGAAATCCTCTGAAACCTACCAATTACAGGCAAATTTTTTGTCACAATATATTTTGTTTAATAATATTAATACTTAAACAAAATGAATGAACAATATAATTTAATAAATGACAATAAAAAGCATAAGGCTTCATCTTAGTTTGAAGGTATAATGTGGCTCCACTACGTCTTTGCACGTGTTTATTGTTTTTATTTTGAGTTTTTCAAAATGAAAGGCAGTAACTGTGGAACTAGTTGGGAGCGAATGTAAATTAAATACAAATTTAATGAGCTTATCAAGATTTTCTCTTTGCGACCACCTGTTAACAGTCTTCTGGCAAAAGTTCTGAGAGTAACGAATTGCTATGAAAAAGCTTCTCAAGCCGGTAATTCGGATTCGACATTAAACAGTAGGTCCATAAAAATGGATAAAAATTGCCACACATAATATGGGTGCTGTAAGAAGCTAGGGCGTAACTTTAAAAAAGGTTTGCAATGCTCAATTATATATGTAAGTGCTTCGACAAAATTGCGTCATTCTGAAAAATTTAAGGAGTTTTTTTAGTCAGATTTCGACATTTTTGTAAAAGATTAAAGATAGATTTTATTAATTTTTTTTAATCTTGTACAAAAATGTCGAAATACGACAACGACTACGCCAACCGTGATAAGGCCGATCATGTTCTAAGAAACTTACCTGTACTTATACACTCCGTTTTAGTTGAGTTGCCCAGTCGCTTATTTTTATTGTTAATTGGTTATCTCTCAATATTCTTAACTTTGTTAAACTCCTTGTTTAAATCATCCGTTGTCTCCGGGAGACAAATTTGGTTTACTGGAAAAATACTGTTATTTGTTTTTGCTGCTTTGATTTAAATTTGTTCAGAAATGCAGGGCATTTTTTGTTTCTCTTTCACAGCATGTTGCAGTTTTAGTTTGATGTACAAGTGAACAGAGGCCAAATTACCGCATACGTGATCGAGTAAATGTTTGGATTACTACATTCGATAGCTGACGTATCGAAATTTTTACAAATTGTACAAGATTTCTTTTAAATTAGAATAGAATCAAAACAAATGTTTTGGAGAAAATGTCAAATGTTGAGTGCAAAATGAAATATTTTTTTTTTCGGTTTATTTATTAATTTTTGGGGAAAATTCAAATCAAAATATAAAAAAAAAACCAATGGCTACATTCGCTTTGTTGTGCTTATCGTCTTCTGATTCTGAAGATGATTACAATACAGCAAGTATTAGAAAAGAAATGAGAGATAAAAGTGATCCAATATCATTGTCGGCTAATGCGTAAGTAAATTGCGTCATTCAATTGTATTTTATACAATTGGGCATCTTATTTTAGATTTATTTTTTTTTATTTTGTTAAATTGAAAATTCAAAAATCAAAATAAACAAAAAACAATAAAAAACAAAAACAATAAACTATTTCAATTCAGTCTTATTAGAAAATAAGAAACATTAACAAATTAAATAAAAAAAAGAAACAAAATATTTGCACTTCTTCTTTAATTGGCACAGCAAAACTAAGGACACACCTATGAAAACAATATGACTTTGTTTTATAAACTCAAAAAATTAACAACATTTTTACCTTTTAATATTTTGTATGGTAGCCTTTACTTCATATTACAGCTACCAAACGTTTTTTCATTGAACTTACCAATGTTTTTGTCGTTTCGGCACTAACCTTATTCCACTCCTCTAAAAGAACTTCTTTCAGTTGAGATTTATTTCTGACTTCATGTTTTCTTATATTTTTTTCGAAAATTTCCCAAATGTGCTCAATGGGATTTAGATCTGGACTTTGTGGAGGTGTTACAAGCATATGCGGAGTATTGTACAGAAGCCACATTTTTACGTTGTTGGCTGTATGCTTTAAGTCGTTATCTTGCTGGAAGTAATAGGTGCCATTCAGACCCAGTTTTGTGGCGCTCTGTTGGAGATTATTTTTCAGAATGTCTAAGTAAACGTAGTGATTCATTGTATTTTCAACAAATACAAGGTTGCCAACACCAGAAGAGGACATACAGCCCCACAAAATAACACCTCCACCTCTATGTTTGACCGTCTTTATTGTATTTTTTGGGTTCAAAGCTTCACCTTCTCTGCGCCATACTTTTAAACGCCCATCAGATCCATATATATTATATTTTGATTCATCAGTAAAGATGACATGGTCCCAACACTCTTGTGGCTTATTTAGAAATGTTTTTGCGAATTCAATGCGCTTTTGTCTGTTGACTTTATTTATTAATGGCTTTTTTCTTGGGACACATTCCATAAGACCTCGGTTCTTTAAGGATCGTCGCACAGTATCGGGTGAAACTTTCGTGTTTTGATATGTTTCTAATTCAGCGGCTATTTTTGTGGCACTTGTGAATGGGTTTTTTTCAACTACACGTTTTATATATCTCTTATCCTTTTCACTCAGCTTCGTCGGACGTCCTTTTACGGGTTTATTTTCAACTCGATTTTCTTTTAACTTTCGTTGAACTACTTTTCGGATCTTAAACCGACTAAGGGATACTATTTTTCCAATTTCTCCATATGACTTGTGTTGTTTTTCATAAAGATCAATAATAATTCTTCTTTCCTCCAAGGTGAGCTGCTTAGGGAGCATTATTCTATATAAATTCAAGTTAAAACAAAAAAATTTAATATTTGTTACTTTACGTATTATTTAAAATGTTTTTTATACAAAACACAAGGAGATTTTGCTTCTTCACTTTTTCTATTTTACCGTTATTTAAAATAAAAGCATACATACATACATAACTGGCCTTTACAATCCTGAGTCAGGATTACGGCCTAGCTTCTCGCAGCATTCATGTTGTGTGTGTAAATTTTTATCCATGAGTACCGGGACCTACAGTTTAATGTCGACTCCGAACGACAGACTTGAGAAGCTTGTTCATGGCAATTAATTACTCTCAGAGCTTTTGCCAGAAGACTGCTGAGAGGTAGTCGCCGAAAGAAATATTTTTTTCATATTTCTTTTTTTTTAAGATGTCGGAGCTCGGTGTCGAACCCAGGGCTCATGTGTTAGTAAGCCAATACACTAACCACTAGACAACGGCGACTACAAATAAAAGCATGTGACCATTAAAAATGCCAGATTTTTTAAAAAGTTATAAAATTGTTTAATATAAATAAAATTAAGTGTTTAAACTAATAATAAATACAGGTTTTATATTAATTTTTGGCTAAAACTTAAAAAAATTAATAAAAATTTAAAGTACATATAACTGTGTCCTTAGTTTTGCTGGCTACTGTATTTCTACCGCACTGTCACCAAAGCTGCAACTAGCTGTCGCTTTATCGTTTCTTGCTAGTGGAGGTTTTCAACATACTGTGGCAAACGTCTACTTAATGGGGATGTGCCAAAGCGCGGTATGCAAAACAGTAATTATGTTATGTGTTTATATAACGTCAAATAAGCACTCTATAAACCAATTTTATTTTTTATGAATACGGGCATTAAAAAATAAAAAAAATTATATAAGAATTATTTTTGAGGTTAGGATTTTGTTTTTTGATAAATACTCGATACTCGGTTAATTGATTCGCCGAATCAATTAAAACGAAAATCACTTAATTAAGCCAGACGAGCAATAAAGCGAAACATCCACGTGTATAGCGAAAAAGAAATTAATTTTTTTATTTATTAAGTTAAAACAAAAATCAGGTACGTTCATCGTACAATATTCAAAAAGCAACAAAAATTACAAAATTCTATATAAAAAGATATCAAAATTTAAAATAATTACATTACGTATGTGCATGCGAGTGTACATTAAATGTTATAAAAAAAACATTATACATACATATGTAAGTAAAACTATGATTAAAAAATCAGTCATCAACATTTGAATTTTAGATTTGTTGGGGCTTTCGATGATTCGTTTTTCTATAGCGTTCCATTTACATGGTGAGCAGAAACATGACAAAAATTTTTCTGGTGCAACATAAATGGTTTTAAGTTTGTGGAGAAAAAAATTAAGCAGACGAAATCAATTTACTGAAACATTTGTTTGTGTTTTTCGTAATGCGGTCTCATTTTATGAATCAATTAAACGGGAGGCACAATTAAGCGGAACTCAATTAAACGGGTACTTTTGCATAGGAGGTTATACGGAATGATTTCGTTTCATGATTTTTAGTACAATTAAGCGGGAAACTCAATAAAGCGGGGCTCAATTAACCGAAAACAACTGTATATGCAAAATATTTCTCAATCCAATACCTCAAATATAAACCCTATAATTGGAAGTGTGACGCAACTTACACGAACTGGACAAAATATAAGAGAACAAATAAAGTTATCACTTACAAGATAAAACTTTAAAAATGGTATACATTATAATATTTAAATTCATTTTTATTAAATTAAAAAAAATTATAAATTAAATACAAAAAATCCTTAATTAAATTGATTAGTTATATATATGTATGTACGTATGTGTGTATTTATATACATATTAAAAAAACAACATTATAATTTGTACATTTTATAATTAAAATTTAGCAGGAATGGTTTTAATTTGTGCTCTTTCTCTTTAATATTTAGAGATCTTTCTTTAATTAATATTATATACATACATAATTGGCCATTACAACCCTGTGTCAGAGTTACGGCCTAGCTACAGGGTTACAACCTACATTTTTTAAATTTGACTCCGAACGACAGATTTGAGAAGCTTTTTCATGGTAATCAATTACTCTGAGAGCTTTTTCCAGAAGACTGCTGGGAGATAGTCTCTGAAATAAATAACTTTTTCATATATCGTTTGTTCTTTTAAGATGTCAGAGCTGAGATTTGAACCCAGCACTATCGTCTTAGTAATTCAACAAACTAGCCACTAGAACACGGCGACTACAATTAATATTAAACGATTTAATTTTAGGTTTTGTTCGTGTTTATATTCCTCAATCTTTTAGTATGTAGGGTTAGAAGTGTTAAAAAGCGATCAGTCTTTGCAAGTAGTTCACGTTTGTAGTCTTCTGTTTTTTCTACATGTGACGACACAATCGAAAGTTTTGTGGCTTTTCCTTTTTTTGCATATGACCTTGGCGTTTCCTCCTCTACATGTACATTTACATATATCTCCATCGATATATTTATCCTCTGTGTACTTTCATCCATAAAATCATCTAACTCACATGTATTGGTTGGCTTTGGTTTACCATAAGTGTTTACAGTTGAAAGTCCTTCTACATGGAGGTCTACACCAGTGGCTTGGATAGTTTGTTCTTCTGCAGAAGTCAAAGTCATTTCCTTTCTCCACGATTTTGCATCTTTAGTTGGTAATCCACAGGAATTCTGTTTCAAAGAAAGTTCGTCCCATAATCTTTTGGCGGTTGCTTTTCCTTGGCTGCAATTTGGCTATATATTTTTGGCCAAATTAGGATGCTCAATCATGTAGTGGGCCATAAAATCTTTTTGTTTTCCATTAGTTTTATTAATATTGGTCTTACAAAGTGATTATAGTTTTATGTTATTATTTGAAACTTTAAATATATTTATAAACTTACATTTTTGCATTCTTTTTTCCACTTGTAATTAAAGAAATTTAGATTTCGATTGTTGTAGAGCTGAATCAAATATAAACAGCTGGTACTCAAACACACACTCGTTAACGTATTACATAATCTAAAATTTCTATTTCCAAAAACAAATTTTCTGAAAAATTTTACTCGATCATGTATGCGGTAATTCGGCCCCAGATTTACAGCGAAGTAAAAAAAATATTTTTTTAACTTTTGCAAACAAATTCATTTTATTTAGTATGGCAATCGCCCGCGGTAGAGCTTTAACTAAGGACGAACAAATAAAAATCATAACGTATAGAGCTTGTGGACTTTCTGTGAGAGAAATAAAAAAAATACATAAAACTCTTTACAAAAAGTAATTTTTTTTCACATTTAATAAAAAATGTGCTATTCTAGTGAAACGGAATTTGTTTTTTTTTTTGAGGGGAGAGAAATTGAATGTGAACGGTGTGCTATTCAAGTGAAACGCAGTGTATATGATTTAGCATGAATCCGAGCTCACAAAATTCCGTTAATTCTCTTAAGAAGAAATTTTGGGCATGTGGTAATTTTTTAACAGAATTTGAAAATATTTTTAAACTCGCTAAAATAAGGTTTGGCCTAACATCCCATTTTAATTTGTTTTTACTTTAATTCTCCTTTAAAGTTTTGTTAAATGTAATTATTTTGTTAACTAGAGAGCTTTTGTTGAACTTTAAACGTAAAGCATATTTTTAATTTAAAATAAGCTGAAGTAGCTTTTAGCGTATTTGATTTCCAATTTAATTCTAACAGCTCTTTAATATGCATACAGGGTTGTCATATTGCAAGATTTATCTGTTATTGCAAGTTTTTTAAGATGCAAAAAAGATTTTTAAGTTTTAATTTGAAAAAAAATTGCTGTTCTTTTTTTAATTTGTAAAGCCAGTCCAAATGTATTTATTAATTTTTTAAAATAAAGAAAGCTGACTTTATCAAAAATGTTTGTTTTTGAAAATTCTTTTCTAAAAAGTAAGCAGGACTCACTTCCTGATAATGTTCGGAAATGTAGGAAAATATCTATTGCCCAATTGCATAGTTTTAAGCCGAATATAGTTGAATTGTTATACATTCAACAAATAGATGCCGCAGATTTCTATACTTTGATTTTGAACAAAATTTATTTATTGGAGGAGCAATTTGCAGAAATATTTTGGAAAGAAATGGTTAAAGTAACAGCCTCTTCATAGAATACAAATTGCCTACAATATACGTATAAGCCGGTTGTATTTCATCAATATTACGATTTCATATTTGGGAGAAATGTACTCGTATTTTGAGAACAAAGTTTACTTCACTGTACGACGATAACAAAGAGTCTAGGTAAAAGTCCCCACCATGCGTTCATGCGAATGATACCTTTTGCGCATTCTATGCGTTCCTAAATTCAAGTTACATGCAATGCGCCATATTATTATTTTTCTTTAGATCAGCTGTTGTGTTAATATTGTTATTAAATATAAACAATTTAAGCAAAATGGGAAATGAAATTGAGATTTTAAAGGTATTTATGGAATTCATTGATTTTATATTTACAATATTTTGTGCTACAAGGACCTACGAAAAGCTTGAAAATAACATAAGCAGTTTGGTATAGCGACTAGAATGTCTCCAGACGTCGTCGATTACTTATTCAACATTCCTAGGGAAAACCTTGAAATGTTCCTAAATCATTTTGATCCACTCAACATCTCTCTTAAATTTGAGTCTCATCACTAGAATAACTATCGAAAAATCGATTATTTTTGTGTCATTACTAATGAAAACACATTAAGTATAAAAAATTGTGTATTTTTTTACATTTTGGCAAATTACTATTTTTTATTTTTCTTATTTATGTCCAGTTCTTGTCAAAAGTGAATTGTTTTTAATATTCTTTTTATAAACAATTTCGTTTTCTTTCCAGTTTTTTTTAATGCATACATTAAAAAAAACAAAAACATTATTTTATTGACAAGACACTTTGTAGAAATAAATACGTACATATGTATGTATGTATGTAATTTATTTTTAAAGAAAAAACTATAATTGTGTCCTTTGAACCAACATATTAGTTTTATTTCTTTTATGTTTAAATCCATTTCCTAATCCTATTTTTATTAAAAATCTTTCAAATGAATCTTTTTTTGAAGCTGAATTGATGGTAGATGTTGCAAATGTGAACGCATGTTTTGCGTTCCTACAAAATGTACTCAGGTGTGAAAAGCCTATAAACAGTTTTTTTTCATACAGCTACCTAGCGCATAACACTAGTAGGCAGTATCTCTCGCAAACTTTTAAAATGTCGGCCACAGTAGTAAGATGGATAGTTTTGGAGGCGTGTGAGGTTATATGGATGCAATTAAGTGGCATTTACTTTTCTTTGTCAAACACGTATGAATGGAATGAAAGTTGAATATTTTTTTTTTTTTTTTCAGACCAATACTCAGGGGTAAACCCCTACTCATGCAGTGTGCATTGTATTGGAATGTGAAGATGGTTGATAGAAGTGTTTGTTTTTTTTTTCATAGATTTTTGTATATTTTGCGCCTTTATTTGTTGATGAAACAAGTTGCTGTCAATTTGTCCACTCAAGAGCCAGTGTTATACCTTCACCCTCAAAGGATCAAACAGCAATGGCCTCATCTGTCGGTGGATGTTTTAAATGTGAATGGTGAGCGTCTTCAGTAGATTAGCTGTTATCTTCCCAGAAGGTGGCGCTGTACTCCTGATCATTGGTTTTTGGTGGAATAGATTAGAAATGTCAGGGGGCGGTTTCTTGCAGATGGTCTTGCTGGGGGGGGGTAACCTCTTATTTTATTTAAATTTAATTTTTAATTTAAATTGTAATTTTAGAAAACCGCAAATATTTATTTTTATAATTTTGTCCTTCGCTGGGATTGAACCTCGGTTCCCAGATTCCGGAAAAAGTTGTTTGTGCCACAGATTGGCTTCACAATTTCTTAAAGATGCACGATAGAAATTATTGCCCAGAAGTCTTTGTCGACCGAGAGTTAAACGGTTCTGTTTTAGAACGATTATGGAGGCGAGAAATACAGCCACTACAAAAAAAAAAAACCAAAATTTTTCTCTAACAACTCGACCACAAATGCAGTTAAACAAAGGGGCATTTTATGTAACTACCTTTTTATAAATAAAATGGGAACTCTGAAATTTTCTTCAGCTTATCATTAAAGTTTTATTATTATCTTCAGTTTAAAATTAAATTTTTATTAAATTCAATTCAGCCTTTTAATTACACGGTGCTACAGTGAAAATATACTTGGAAAGTGACCTAGTGTACGTTGTAGGCCTTATTGAGTAGATCATAAATAAATTTTTAAAAGTTCGGAAACACCCTCAAATTTCGGAGTTATTCCGAAAAAACTATTTTCGGGTAGGTTCGAGTACTTATGAACACGTAACTCAGTTGATTTTAATCCGATTTTAAATTTTTAAACGGTTTCAGAAAGAAGAAATATGTGCCTTTTTAAATATGTACATATTTTTGTATATATATTAATTTTTTGCAGTGTTATTTTTAATTATATCTGATTTTAATTTTATTTTTTCTACATTTTTTAACTTTGGCGCCATTTTTTTAAATTAGATTGTTTAGAAACATACGCTTATGTATATATTTCATTAAAGCTAATTTAGTTCTGAGTTAAACAAGCGTCTAATAAATAAAATCGAGTAAAAAATTAAAAAGTTATTAAGGTTTTTTAAAAGTTAAAAATTTTGTTTTTACAAATATGTATTGATCAAGATACTACATTTTCTTTATTTTTTAGTATTTTAATGATATGATTATATAAATATTTTAAAATAACAGTATTCAAATTATTCTATTTAGAAATTTTGAATATTTGATTAAAAGTGCTTGCTAGACCTCTTTCGCTTGTACATCAAATCGTCTGTTTCTTGCTTAAGTGACCAGCAGTAATTTGAAATCATTCATTGAAATCTAAATGTGCATGCAGAAAATGAACTTTATAGCAATTCTGCATCCCATTTCTACATAAGTCTCACGAAATTCCTTTACTGCATCAATATAATTTTCACTTTTTTCATTTCCCAAAAAATTTTCACATAAACTAATAAAGCTTCTCCATGCTATTTTTTCCACACATTTAATTTCATTGCGAATTCTTCGTCAAGCATGATTTTGCGAATTTGAGGTCCAACAAAAATAAAAAAATAATACAATTATGTTGAGAAATCAATAAGGAATTGCACCTT
Source organism: Metopia argyrocephala (assembly GCA_963576795.1). Classification (NCBI taxonomy): domain Eukaryota; kingdom Metazoa; phylum Arthropoda; class Insecta; order Diptera; family Sarcophagidae; genus Metopia; species Metopia argyrocephala. Next base: position 617 of record CAUYWT010000032.1, on the reverse strand, counting down.
CTTTTTTTTCTTCACTTATTCTTGGGAAAACTGATTTTAAGTGTAAAAAGGCATCGCTTTCCCTATCCAGACGTTTTACGAACTGCTTCATGTATCGCAATTTGAAGTGTAATGGTGGCAAAATTACTTATTCATAATCATAAGACTAAAAAATGAAGAAAATGTAGTATCTTGCTCAATACATATTTGTAAAAGCAAAATTTTTAACTTTTGAAAAACCTTAATAACTTTTTTATTTTTTACTTGATTTTATTTATTGGAAGCTTGTTTAACTCAGAACTAAATTAGCTTTAATGAAATATATACATTGGCGTATGTTTCTAAACAATCTAATTTAAAAAAATGGCGCCAAAGTTAAAAAATGTAGAAAAAATAAAATTAAAATCAGATATAATTAAAAATAACACTGCAAAAAATTAATATATATACAAAAATATGTACATATTTAAAAAGGCACATATTTCTTCTTTCTGAAACCCGTGTAAAAATTTAAAATCGGATTAAAATCAACTGAGTTACGTGTTCATAAGTACTCGAACCTACCCGAAAATAGTTTTTTCGGAATAACTCCGAAATTTGAGGGTGTTTCCGAACTTTTAAAAATTGATTTATGATCT
>CAUYWT010000031.1:0-25383 GCA_963576795.1 Metopia argyrocephala | reverse complement strand
AAACTTGTTCTAAAATCGGTATCAGGTTTAAAGAGCAATTTTATGTTGGGGAGGTTTTTCAAGATTTTAATTAAACAATATGAGGTTCTCCGCATCCCCCTCCAAGAAGGTGGAACAAGCCTCTCAAGTCTGTCGTTCGGAGTCGACATTAAACTGTAGGTCCCGGTACTCATGGATAAAAATTTACACACACTACATGAGTGCTACGAGAAGCTAGGCCGTAATCCTGTCACAGGGTTGTAAAGGCCAGTTATGTATGTATGTATGTATGAGCTAACGTTTTTCTTTTTAATTTTTATTTAAAATAGGATATTTCAGTATACCAAAATTGGGAAAATAAACTCTGCAGAGACTTAAGTTTTTTTTTTTTTTTTTTTTTGTTTAACATAACTCAAGAACCACTAGTCGGATTTTGCCTAAACAAATGTAGAAAAATCAAGAATTACAATTATTTTGATCTGTTTATATAACATTTCTCTACATAAGCAACAGTTTCGCAGTTATAAATAAATGTATGAAGAAAAGCCATTTTTTTTTTGCCTAAAAAATTAAATTTTTTTTTAATTCATAATAAATCCAAAACAGTAAAAAAGTGTTAAGTCCTACTACTTTCGAGAAAAGTCGCATAACCTGTGAACAAAATGAGACATAAATCATGAAAATCGATGAACGCGTTTCGCTTTTATTCACAATTAAGTAAGGGGTATGAATTTAAAAATTTGCTCGAGATATGAACAAAATTCTTTGGAAAAAACATTGAGGACTTTTTTATGATTCTCAGAGTTATAAAAAAAAGTAGTAAACAAAAGGTTATGATTTTTTATGATTGCAGTAGCAAAGTAATAAGCGATAATAAATTTGCGTGGACAATTAAAAAGAAAAAAGGAAAGTGGCATTCTGAAGAAAGTCGTAACAAAGACTATAAAAAATAACTCCTTAGACACTCCAAAAAATGCAGTCGAATTGCCACCAACGAAGATATTATGCACCGAATGATGGTAACATCAGATCCCATGATTTCACATTTGACCTCCTTCATTTAGACAGAAAAAGCATACTTTTATAATCGAAGAAGTTAAAATAATAATTTAAAAATAGATTGAATAATAATAATAATAAATTAAAAATTAAAAAATCATTTAAATTTTTTTGTTAGTTATGGCTTTTTACATTGTAGGTAACGATGTACATTTCTCCAAATTTTTTTATTTTGATTATTTACGTGTATTACTATATAAATAAAACTAAATTTTTGATAAAATCACTACATTTTTTGACATATATATTTTTTTCCTCACCTCCATACAAAAATCTCCAGTGTGCGCCGTACACGACCTAATCGAGTGATCACAATTCGACCATTATTTATTAACAGTTTCATTTTAAGTATTAATAAAATTTTATTTTATAGGAGTTCATATTTCGTCAATGTTACACAGTTAATGCCTATTTACATAAATTATATAATATTTCTTAGAGAAGCAAACACAGAAATTTAAGTCTGAATAAAGGAACATACATACATACATAATTGGCCATTACAACCCTGTGTCAGGATTACGGCCTAGCTTCTCGCAGCACTCATGTTGTGTGTGTTAATTTTTTTTTTCCATGAGTACCGGGACCTACAGTTTAAAGTCGACTCCGAACGACAGATTTGAGAAGCTTTTTCATGGCAATTAATTACTCCCAGAGCTTTTGCCAGAAGACTGCTGAGAGGTAGTCGCCGAAAGAAATAAATGTTTCATATTTCCTTTTTTTTTTTTAAAGATGTCGGAGCTGAGATTTGAACCCAGCACTATCGTCTTCGTAAGCCAACACACTAACCCCTAGACCACGGCGACTACAATATAAATAATATATATATATTATAATAATAAAGGAACAAGTGCTTTTAATTTTGGTTATCCTCTGTGTCTGAGGCAGTTACCGTAAAAATAGCAAAATTACCAATATTTCACCTTCTTTTTGCCAATAAGTGGATTAAAAATCAACAAATATGCTGTTTTTTTATTTTTTTATAAATTTTAAAATAAGAAAAAGTAATAAAAATTCACCTTGAGCAGAAAAATTCATACTTCAACTTATTAACGCTGCAGAAATTTTTATTTTATTGAGTTAAAAAATGTTGTGCTTTGTAGTTTTAAAGGTTTTTAAAAATGCGTTAAAATTTATATAAAATAAGCTGTCTTGTGAAATATATATTAAAAAAAAAAAAAACTTTTAAATAATTATGTCAACTTAAATACAAAGAAAATTGCCCTTCATAAAATTAAAATTGATTTCAAAAAAAAATTTCTTTTTCGTTTTTTGAAGAACATGGCTGAATCAAATAATACAGAGTGTCTGCCGAGAAGGTATACTACTTTGTTTGTTTATAATTTTTGATGAAATGAAAGGGATAGGATCTTATATTGATAAATGTTTTATTTAATGTCGGCAATTATCTATGGAATACAATATGAGATGAATGTCCGCCTCATTTTCATTACATTCTTATTAATTTCATCACGAATATTTTGTTTGAGTTGATCCACTTTTCCGGTTTGTTTGCTTTTCCGATATCCCGACAAAAAGAAGTCCGGAGCAGTCAAATCAGGCTACCATTCCTTAAAATAACTAGAGATCTTACTAAAGCGTTTCTGATGAAACAAAATTAAATTAAACAAAAATAAAAATTACCAGTCGAGGTTCGAATTCGGATTGCCAGGCCATATAACAACATAGTTATACAATTGTATCAATAAGCTTAGTTGACCTTATTATTGTTTAATATATAAATTGTTAATTAAGCTTTAGGTCGATTAATTAATTAATTAATTAATTATTATTTCACTATTTCGCTACTTCTCTGCGTAGCTTCTTCAGGAATTAATTAAATTAATTAATTAAATTCATTAAATTTAATTAATTAAAAGTTTATATATTAACAAACTTATACGTTTGCTTTGGCGATATCCTCTAGCTAACATGGCTACAGTCGTACTTTTCGTCGATGTCGACTAATGTGGATAAAATAGAATAAGAAGGCAAAAACAAAAAAGTTGCAATTCTGATTCATCCACAAAAGATGACATTTACAAAAATGCAATGATTGTGAGAAAAGGAGACTATGATAGAATGTATTGTGTTTTACTTTTCTTCCATTAACTCAATACAAGGAAATATGCATATTCGAGTAGAAAAGGAAAAATATAATTCCAATATATGATTTCTACAAGAAGTGTGAGTTAAATAATTATTGTTTGTCATGAAAACGTACAGAACACGAAAAACTCCGATGGGACTACCGTCTCCGAGGTAGAAAACATGTTCAGTTTGGTTTGTGTACTACTCCTTCACGGACATCATTTTCTTCTTTGATTATCAAAATATTATTGCAAAAAGTCTAAAGTTCCTTAAAAAATTTAATGTAGATCCAGTAAAAGTATTTCTAATGAAAAAAAATTAATTTAAAAATTAGCATTCTTACTGGGATTCGAATTCGAAATGTCACAACATGTAACAACACAATACATACGTAGAAATCTGTTTTGCTTCTTACTTTTCACAATTACTCGTAAACAAATGAATGTGTGACAACGTTCTTGTAGCATTACAGGTTCCCATACTTGAAAATATTCATTGCAATTGTTATACGCCAACAGTGAGTGAGTGAATCATCGACTCAACTCAAATAAACGACAATAATCATTAAAGTCGTGTGATGTCTTGTATGTGTAACAGCACAATGTACATGTGATTGACATGCCTCGCTGAACATTCAAATGCTCGAAGAAGGCAGACTTTGATGTTCATTTTACAACCTTAACTTGATGTCATTGGTTCACCACTTGTAAATTGTTCTTGTCATACAAGTTCAACAATAACGTATGTACATATGTATGTATGTATATAATTTAAAATAAATATATTTATAAGCATAAACGTATTTCATAAGGTAGTGCTACGCCTGCGTAATAAGCTGACTTTAAATTTGAACAAAACAAGAAAAACAGGTACATATAAGTACATATCTTTTACTTTTCAAAATATATACATTAGGGTGGCCGTTATTTAATTTTTTTCGTATTTTCATTTGGCAAACCCCTTAGATTGATTCCAAATTAGAAAAAAAATATATATAAAAAATTTTAGATCGTTTGCATAATTATTGGCGTGCCTTCAGGCCACAAAGTTTGCTAAAAATTGCTATTTTTCTCACTATGGCTCGCTTTAATTGTTCATAACGTTAGTAATATTTATTTTAGAGAAAAATTTTATTCACAAATATTTTGGGGCTATATCTGATGAACAATGTTGCTCCGTATTAGTTTTCTTTAACATTAATATTAAATCCAGAAAAAACGAAATTAACAAATAACAGCGAAATTTTCACATATCTTCGCATTCTTTGCATACGAAATTATTTTCTTAGTATTTATTGCTTTTGTTCATCTGCGTTATGTTTTTTTTTATTTCTCAATCATCATTATTATAAAAAGTCAAAAACTAAACAGAATAACAATAATTATGAGTAATAATTAACAAAACAACCTTCATTCGCTGGCTTGTTAAGTCGAGCAAATACTCACATTGTTGTGAATTTCTTTCGAATTATTTGTAACAGTTTACCGTTAGTTCTTACTGAGTAGCAGAGCAGAATTCAAAATTTAAATGGACCGCAGGTTCTCGAAGGCGGAATGGATCAGTTCAATTCGTCTGAGACAAACAATTTTTTTCTTCGCTTTAAAATCAATATATCATTTTTGAAAAGTGATCAAATTACATGGCCTGCGGATAACAATTTTACAACTGCTTTTCAAATTGTTAATGACATTAACGTGGTAAACGATACAGCTGAACGAGCGATGAAATTGATGCAAGACTGCAACCCAATGCTCACAAAAAGACGAGGAACAAAAACAATATATCAACCCCTTTGCGCGAAATTATCGTATATGCCAGTTTTTTCCAAATTGAGTTTTTGATGCAATTTTGTTTTACATTCAAAGACCTGAAAAAAAATTGTAGGCAAATTCCACTTCTTTGCTCCAAAAATTGACTGAGTGCTTAATTTTTTATTGTGAGCGATTTTATCGTATCTTCCCATGAAGAATATTTTGCATGTTATTATTCTTGCAGTATTTACTACATAGAATTAGAAGATAAAGCGAATTGCTTGCTTTATTTTGTTTTTCGCCTCTATTCGTTTCACCGTTAATTTTACAGAAAAGGCTATATTAAAGTTGAAGAAAAGCATTTAGCATTCTTTAGCATTATTTTTCGAATCATGTGTTTGAGGTAATCAGTTATTGCGAACCACTCCAAGTAACACATTTTCTACAGACAAATTAATAAACATTGCCGTAATAATGCTATCAGTTTCCAAAACCGCAAGTAAATAATATAACTTAAAAGTAATTTGATGTGGGATGTATTAGCTATGCTGTCACATTTCTTAAATTGTTCAAACTTCGTTGAAAAAATTAAAATTACATATTTACTTTCCGGTCATACAATAATGCCAGTTGATTCTGTACATGATTCTGTATGCCTGCGTACAGTAACATTTAGGCGCCAGTGAATGGCCCACAATTATTCGCAACTAATCCATTGGGGTACAACTGTATTGAAAATAGGCCACTGAGAGTTTGAAAACTGGAAGTCCTTTGCAATCTGTGTTACTATCAAAAAAAAGTAAAACTAAACATAAATAAAGTTTATTACATAAAAAATCAAAATCAATTGAACTCATTTACTGATATTCCGAAAATTCTACTAACAAGACTGCAAATAACTTTAATTTTACCTTTAATTTACAAAAGTTGTATAATTCACCTATGTGTATCTCTTTGCAAAAATTCAATGATTTGTACCATTCTATCAACCATCTTCACAATACACTGCATGAGTAGTGGTTAACCCCTGAGTATTGGTCTTAAAAAAAATAATTAAGAAATACATAAAACCATAAATAAATCTTTGTTTCAAATTATTTCTTACACTGACAAATAATATTATCGTAAGTACCATTTTCCACACACGCATCTTCGAAATGTTGTAAGCGAAATTATCGTATACACCAAAAAATACGTTTTTCTGGGAAAACTTTAACTTTTTCACCAGAATACTTTTAGGTGTAATTATATTATATATATACATACATCTAGCACATGTAAATTTTTATTTTGATATTGCAAGCGAAAGCAGAGAAAGTAGAAAAATGGCTCTCCTGTAAAATTTGGATTTTGGTACATACGATAATTCCGCGCAAAGGGTCGATATATTGCAAGTAGTCAAAAACTATCAAAAAACAATTTCCTATAAGCACGAAGGAGATTTTAACACAAAACTTTTTATAATTACACTATTTAATAAAACAATAATTACCAGGCGAATGATATGTAAAAATTTCGCTGTTATTTTCTAATTTCGTTTTTTCTGGATTTAATATTAATGTTAAAGAAAACTAATACGGAGCAACATTGTTCATCAGATATAGCCCCAAAATATTTGTGAATAAGGTTTTTCTCTAAAATAAATATTACTAAAGTTATGAACAATTAAAGCGAGCAATAGTGAGAAAAATAGCATTTTTAGCAAACTTTGTGGGCTGAAGGGCACGCCCAATAATTATGCAAACGATCTAAAATTTTTTATATATTATTTTTTCTAACTTGGAATCAATCTAAGGGGTTTGCCAAGTGAAAATACGAAAAAAATAAAATAACGGCCACCCTAATATATATGTATTTTACATATTATGTAGACTAATGTCCGGTTCAACAGTTTTTAAACGTTTGTTTCTCTTAACCTTTTAAAAGCAAATGATTATTAACGTGATGACGTTCGACGATTTTAAATTTATTAATTGAAACACCTTTTATATACATATATAATTTTCCATTACAATACTGTTGCAAAGTTACGGCCCAGGTTCTCGCAGCACTCATGTTGTGTTTATAAATGCTTATCCATGAGTACTGGGACCTACAGTTTAAAGTCGAATCCGAACGACAGACTTGAGAAGCTTGTTCATTGAAATCAGTTACTCTCAGAGCTTTTGGCAGAAGTTTGCTATGAAGTAGTCGTCCTTTTTTCAAGATGTCAGAGCTGAGGTTTGAACCCGGAGCCATCATCTTAGTAAGCCAACAAACTAACACCTTATTTATACGACCGTTAAAATAAGCTCTTTTTTGTATAGGATAGGAGGAAGTGGCAGCCTCGTAATGACAAGGCACACTTGAACACGCATAGCGGCCCGTTGTTCTCTATTGTATTGTTATACAACTTTAACAAGAGTTTATCATTAGAAACTGTGTTGCCGACTGCAATCTCAAATGGTTTTTTCACTCTATAGGTCCTGTTCTTTAAGAAAAATTTCGATAAGACTATTAAAATTATAATTATGTATCTATGGTTTTATGTTAATAGAAATTGTTCCGTAGATATTACTGTGAGCTATTATTTATAAAGTAAGAGTGTTTTTTTATAGAGGTACAGAACTTTGAAATGGAATAAAATAAAAATTAATTTCTTAATTTACATGATATTTACTTTCTTCGAATGATAATCTTCTGGCATTATAATTAATACATGACTTTCAACATACGACAGAATTGTTTATCAGTATTAAATCGCTCGATCTTGAGTCCAATTAAAAATCAAAAACATTTATTGAAAGTATATAATTTTTTCAACAATTAAGTTGTTTTCCTTTTCTCAAAGTAGGCTGCAAATTTCGTATTTGTATTTACAAAAACTGTCTGTGTAGTATTGGCATTCTTCACTAAATATTTATTTCTTTACCTTTGCTGATAGAAAATTATTATTTGATTAGTGTAGCCTGTTATACTTTCAAGATCTATTTATTTAATAATAATAAGTAATAATTAAAACTAATACAGTTATATATATATATGTATAAATTACAGGAATGTAGTAGGTAACAAGATGGAAATAAGTACAGTGTTATAAAGGCTTATAAATACTTATTAATTATTACAACATCTTCCTTTTTTTAACAATATCTTTTTGGTACTTTTGTTACTCTACCACTTCTAGTTACTTTCCTGTTATCATTATTCATATTAACATTTTCATTTATGTTGTTATTTAAATTTACATTGATATTTTCATTTACATTAGTGTTATTAGCATTTCTGCTTAGATTTTCATTAATATTAATATTTTTATTTGTTTTTACATTTTTATGAATATTATACAAATTGTCTTTTATGTGTTGTTTATTTCTTCTATAAGTTGATCCCTCCTGGTCCTGTATAATATACGATCTAGGCTCTCTAGCCCTATTCAATATCATACCAGGATACCATATGAACGTTGGGTTTTTTTCAAACATTACATGTTCCCCTATTTCTATAGGCCTAAGTTTTACAGCAGATTTATTAAAATTATTCATCATCTTCCTTTTTTTTAAATAAATTTGCTTAGAAATTTTCTTTGTGTCAATAATTTTCTGTCTCAAATTATCTGAAACACAAGGCAACTTCGTTCTTAAAACCCTGCCCATTAACATTTCCGATGGGCTCGGAAAATTTCCTTTCCTAGTCGTCCTTAATTGCTGTAATGCTGTATAAGGATCAGAACCATCATCCTTACATTTATGCAACATTCTCTTAATGGTCTGTATAGTGCGTTCTGCTAATCCGTTCGACCTAGGCAGATAGGGACTTGAGGTAGTATGTTCTATTCCCCAGCTTCTACAAAAATTTGAAAACTCACTTGAATTAAAAGGAGGTCCGTTATCTGAAATAAAAATAGCTGGTATGCCATGTGGTGCAAATATTGACTTTAACTTTGTCACTACTTGAACGCAATTATAACCCGAAGTCAAAATATCTATTTCCACATATTTCGAATAGTAATCTACCACTAACAAATACATTGACTTGTTAAACTCAAATAAGTCACAACCAATTTTGTACCATGGAATAGTAACAATATCATGTGGTAATAATTCTTGCTTTGGGTTAGCATTCTGGTATTTTCTACAAGTCACACAATTGGATACCATAATACTAATATCATTATTGATATTTGGCCAATATATTGATTCCTTTGCCAAATTTTGACACCGTTGTATGCCCATGTGACCCTCATGTAAGTATGACAACATTTCACGCCTAAGAAGTTTCGGTACCAAAATGCGATTGTTCATCAGAATAATACCATCTAATTGTGATAACCCATTCTTGACCGGATAATACGGAAGTATTTTTGAATCAATTCTCTTCTTATTATCTGGCCAATTATCCCTAATATATTGCAATAAGACTTGACATTCTTCATCTGTTGCAGTTGCTTCCTTTATTTTATTAATTGTAATGTCCGGTAAACTATTCTGTGACATAATAAAGTTACAATGTAAATTAACTTCCTTGGTCGATATCTAATAAGGTATTTTCTTTAACAGGGGCTCTTGAAAGTGTATCTGCAATATAAAGATATTAACCCGGTTTGTAAATTACTTTTATATTGTATGTTAATAAACGTAACATAAATCTTTGTAATCGAGCTGGTATTTTATAAAGTGGCTTCTCGAACAAAGACACCAGTGGTTTGTGGTCAGTTTCAACTGTCACATGCAAACCATACACATACTGGTGAAACCGAGTACACCCAAACAAAACAGCAAATAGTTCTTTCTCTATTTGAGCGTAATTAGACTGACAATCAGTCAATGAGGCCGAAGCATAAGCAATTGGTTTTGCGTCATGCATAATTGTGGCTCCTACTGCCATTTTAGATGCGTCTACTGACATCTTAATCGGTTTCTTAGGGTCAAAATATACCAAAATTGGTGAGTTAGTTATTTCCTTTTTTAAATTTAAAAATTCATTATTCTGTTCTGCATTCCATTTCCATAAAACATCTTTTTTAAGAAGATTCCTTAAATTTTTAGTTTTAGCAGCTAAATTTTTTATAAACGAACCCAAATAATTCACCATTCCTAAAAATCTCTGAAGTTCTGCAACATTTGCTGGTATTGGCAACTCTGTAATAGCTCTAATTTTATCTGTATCAGGCCTAACTTCTTCTTTACTAAAAATGTGACCAATAAACTTTATTTCTGATTTCAGAATTTTAGATTTATTTTGATTGAATTTTAACCCAACACTTTTAGCTCTGTTCAAGACTTTTACTAAAATTTGGTTATGTTTTTCTAAGCTCTCTGCATGAATCAGAAAATCATCCATGTAAATTATGAGACCATCAATGTCTCCAAATAACCTTATCATTTCAGAATAGAAGATTTCGGGGGCAGCATTTATACCGAATGGCAAACGCAGGAATCGATATCGACCCATGGGAGTATTACTTAAATGTACAAAGTTTTGATGAAGCTCTATCCAATGGTATCATCCAAAATCCTGAGTTTGCATCCAGGCTACTGAAATATTTTGAATTTGTGAGCTTGGATCTACACTCATCAATGTTGGGAAAACTGAACCTTGGTCGTAAAATAACCTTGCTTAAATTTCTAGGGTCAAGACATAAACGTAGACTGCCATTGGGCTTGGTCACTAAAACTATTGAATTTACCCATTCTGTAGGTTCTTCTTCTTTAACAATACCTTTCAGATTCTCCATCCTATCTAACTCCTTCAAGGGTTCAAAAAGTCCTATTGGAACACGTCTTGGTGGTTCTACAACACGTTGACTATTCTCTAAAATCTTTAAATTACATTCTTTCTTAAGTCGACCAAGACCATTAAAAACTTCTTTATAAGATTCCAAAACCGTTTCTATATTCAAAGAGTTAATAGTTTTAACAAGATTCAACTGGATGGCTAAATTTAGTCCAATAACGTTCCTACAGTTTATTTTTAATACATAAAATATTGTATAATAACTAACATTCTGGTACTTAATATTTAAATCTACAGAGCCTACTACAGGGAGTTTTTCCCCACTAAACGTAAGTATATTATTATAAATATTCTTATCAAGCTTACGTATTTTTAGAATACTTATGGTTTGTTCCGATAATAGATTGGCTTGCGCACCAGTATCCACCTGAAACTTGATATTTTTGTTATTGATAGTTGCTTCGACATTCCATTCTTTGACATCTTCTTTTTTGTTGAATACCGATCCAATAAACAAATTTTCATCCTCATGTTCCAAAGATTTTACATACTTGGTGTGACTTATATTGCTTATATTGTTTTTATTGTTGTTAAAGTTGCTTTTGTTGTTACCCTTTGCAAGACACATTTTGGCAAAGTGATTTAATTTTCCACATATGTGATATTTTATGCCATCTGCCGGGCATCTATTTTGATGATATTTACCACATTTACTGCACTTGGATTGTTGGTAGTTTGTTTTATTTGTTTTATTTTTATCTCTGGACCTGCTGTTGCTTTTTTTTAAACCATATATATTAGAATTATTAATATTATTAGATTCAATCGTCGTAGCATTATCACGGGCTGCCTCCATACTTTTTGCTAATTGAAGTGCCTTATCCCAAGTTATTTCTCCTTCACTCAACAGCTTTTCCTTTATTTTGTTGTAATTTTGTGACAACCCACATGTAAAAATATCTCTAACCAGAGACTCACGGATGTTACCAAATTCACAAGTAATGCTGAGGTTTTGCAAAGCAGTGGAATATTGTATAATTGTCTCACCTTGACCTTGCTTACGTGTGAAGAACATGTGGCGTTCCATAGCCGTATTTTTCTTGGGAACAAAATAATCTTCAAGTCGTGCCCATAACTCATTATATAGTATCAATGTCAATGTTGAAGGAATTGACAATTTGTAGCGCTGCACAGCCTATATGGTGTAGCAAAATCGCAACCTTACGCTGATCGGGCTGTGTTTCCAACGCTGAGGCTCGCATGAATATTTTAAAATTTCTGCTCCAATTCCTCCACTCTAAACACAAATTCTGTGCGTTTGTGTTTAATGGTGAAATAAAGGTTGCAATGGCCATAGTTTCTTTAATATCCAATGGTATTTGCTGAGCACTTGAAACCATCTTAATGGTTAATTAGAGTTTGAGTACTTGAAATTTTATTTAAATTTAAAGCAATCAAACTCCAATTTATGTATGTATGTATGTAACATTTTAGTTTTCCTTTTTTTTAATTTTAAAAAAAAAAATTTTTTTATATATAAATTTTTGTATTCCTTTTTTTCAAGGTTTTTTATTATTTTTTTTTTTATTTTTTGACACTTTTTTTTATACTTTCAAGATCTATTTATTTAATAATAATAATTAAAACTAATACAGTTATATATATATGTATAAATTACAGGAATGTAGTAGGTAACACGATGGAAATAAGTACAGTGTTATAAAGGCTTATAAATACTTATTAATTATTACAACATAGCCCTTAATCGCAAATTGTATTTTGAAATTAAAGCTAAAAAGAAAGTACAAAAATGTGTGGATCTATGAAAATAACTTATAAAGTCAACTCGCAAAAACGTGAACACTCGAAAAGGTATATGTCTCAGAAATGTGTCTTCTTTTCTTAAGCAAACAGATGCATATTTTAAAAGTGGCTGTAGAATTTCAAAAACAAATACTTGTTAGGTTTAAGAAACCTCAATTATTCTCAAGTATTCTAATTTTACATTTATTCTGCATCACAGTGTTTAATTGGCACTGATTTGGCATAAAATCGCTTAATTTTTATATCGTTTTAAATGATCCCACATTTTAATACAAACACATACATATACATCTATACCGAATTTTATAAGATTTTGAACTTTGACCTCTAGCGCACAAGTGTTAAAATTTTACATCAAGTGCCGTAAAATCCACCTGGACTATTGTGAACATTTAAATTCGTTAATAAGAGTACATTTTCTGATGCCACCCTGCTGCTCGTATTCTATTTTCCAAATTTTGTTTTACAACTTGTAACGTTATATTTAAAAATTAAAAAGAGGTGGATGATGTTTTCTTTATTTAAAACTAATATATGTATTGTTTGTATGTAGATATGTGTTTCAAAAACAAATTAAGGAAAAAACTTCTTGTTTCATAAAAATTTCGACTTCTGTTTTATTAGATTACTTTGTGAGGTCACTTTTGTGGCATATTCTTTACCACTAACCACTGACGAAGGTTACAATTAAGAAGAAGCACAAATATTTTTAGTAGTTGATGTTTTTATTTTTTCTTTTTTTATTGGTAAATTGTAGCTCTTTTTATAAGTAATATGTTGACCATTTTTTATATACTTTTTTGCTTGTTGTTGTTGTTAATTTCCTTATTATTCCTTTTTTTTTTTTGTTTTTGTTTTGAAAGGTCGTGGTTTTCAGACACTTTTGGGCAACCATGCGGAAGTTGATTTATTATTGTTGTAAAACAATTTAGCGCATCCATATCTTTTCATATTTATCAGCATGGGAAAATACTTTTTATTCTTTTCTTAACAATAACACCAACAACATAAATTTATATAAACTGAATACATAAAAAGAAAGAAAAAACTATTTTTTGTTAAAGAAATGAAAATATTTTATTAATAATATTTCATATACTTATGCGAATATATACAAAACGTCAAACAAACGAAAAATCTAGAATAATAAGTCGTAATGAAGAAAAAAGGAAGGATACTCAGTTTATCTCTATTTTATTTTCTCCATGCTTACAAGCACTTTATCCGATCCAAGTTGGAATATAGCTCTCAAGGAGTAGAATACTTACTTTGAAATTGTCCGGGCCTTCGTAGATGACGTCATGATGTTCTCGGTTTGGGGTTAAAACAGAATACCGTTAAAATATATGGTGTTGATCTGGAAGACATTGTACTCAAATACTTTAATCTGTGAACTAGATATGAGAGACCTTTTTATTATAGTTACAAGTGGTGTGGTATTTTTAAAAACCGCTTCGTTTGATGTTAATTGAAGCCGATTTTAAGAGCGAATCTGCTTAGTTATACTCAATTCAGTTCCAGTAGGCGTGTGAAGTACTTAAAAACCAATGTAATTTCAGATCTTTTTTTCAATTTTTGCCATGAACATCTGTCAAAAAGATAAAATAAAAGCAAAAAAATAATAAAAATATTACTTTCATTTCTATTGTACAATTACCATATTTTTTTTACTGAGACCAATAGTCAGTGGTATACCCCTACTGATTCTATGCTTTGTATTGGAATTTTTTTTTGAAAGGACAGTATATTTTTTTTATCTTACTATTAAGCGCCTTAGGACTGAAACAAATTGCTGTGAATTGATCATTCAAAGGCCAGTGTTATACCTTCACCCTTGAATGATCAACACCAATTGGCTCAGCGTTGCATGTTGATTGTGTGTGGTGAGTGCCTTCGCTAAGTAGGTTTAGCTGTTATCTCTGCTAATTCCCAATAGGTGGCGCTTTCCCTGATCTTTTGCTTTTTTTTTTTTTTTGTTGTCAGTGGTTAAGGTGGAATAGAGTGAAATATCAAGGAGCGGTTACTTTGTAGATGGCCTCTAGGAGGGGCCCCCCCTTTATTTCTAAATTCTAATTAAGAAAAAACCGTAAACTAACTTTTTCATTTTTTCACCTTTGCTGGTATTTGAACCTAGGCCGTTTGAGTTTTTGTGCGAACGCTGTAACCACTATACCACGAACACCCGCCTTTTGGCTTTAAAATCGTCAAATTGATATTCTCTTTCATTCCTTTTTTTACTTTTTACTTAACATTTAAATACAATTTGATGCAAATAGCACACAGATTTATTTTAAAAGATTAAGAAGAAGAAGAACTGTCAAAACAAATTCAAAAAATGCCTGAAATGAAAAATGTCTGAACGGAGTAAAACGCTTCCGTAATTAGAAGAGCGCATGAAGTCATTAATGTGTGTGTGAGAGTAGTATAAAGATTCGTACAATATTTTACAAATGTAATTCGTTTTTCGCGAATTTTTCCCCTGTCAGTTACAATACAAACACTACTTTCTCCTTCCCATAACCTATTTTCTTAACAGTACTACAAGGCAAATATCATTCCTTGTATATATATTTTAACATTAAACTGTCACTAAGGACATATTAGTGATACTGGTAGTGCGACTAGTATTGGCATAATTTTCATTGCAACTGAATTCTCACATTTGCAAGTAAATCTGCTGGAAAATAGAAAATTTATCAACAACTCTTTAGAGAATATTTATGTAAAACATCGTTAAATGTAGCTGAGAGTGTTTGAATAATTGTTTGTATTGTCTGACTTAAAATGTTGAAGAAAGTTGTTGCATAAAATCAGTTCTTTCTCGCTTTGTTTAGATTTTTATTAAAAAACATTGTTTAGCATTATGGAAATAATCTCTTTTTAATATTCAACAACAATAGAAAAGAGTAAGAAAAATTTGCACAAACATATGTTATTACAAAAACTAAGAAGAATAAAAAGAAAACTGAAAACAATACGATTATTTAGCATATTCCTGCTTTACTTAAGTTGTTAAATTCTATCATAAAGTTTTAATATAAAATATGTATTTAATTTCTATGAAATGATTGTGATGTACAGAATTCAGTTGAGAAGGAAAAAATAAGAAAAACAAAAAGTAAAAAATAATAGTAAACAGTTTTTCTTTTAAGCAGAATTTTCAATTAAAAATAAAGAAAATTTTAAAATATTCGTTGAAACAAAGACAACAATAGCGTATGAATTATTCAGGATTAAACGATACAAGTATATACTGGATACTTTTTTCTCCGAGTACCAAATAGGTATCTGCGAAGTATGACAATATCGAAATAGAAGTACTCGTTTTATATTACTATAGAGATTATGACTCTCAATTCAATTGGTTTTTTTTTTTATTTATAACTTATTTCAGTTGTCTTCGTTAAGTTATAGTCAATCGATTGCAATATGTATTTCTTTTGAGTTTTGCGTCGCGTTTCAAAGGTTTTTAAGAAAATTTATCTTGTGTAATGAAACAATATTAATATATTGTATACTCGCCGCTCGAGAAGAGAATAGGGCGTTTAGAGGAATGGACGTGCATGTTGTGTTATGGGTGCCAATCCCGAAAATATACATATGCAGGCTAAATTTTTAATTTTATGAATATTTTTTTATAAAAGAAGTAGGGATGGTCGATGTACATCGATATTTTAACTTTGCATCGAATGATATTGTATCATGCGACGGATCGATATATTTTTTCGAAACATCGAAAACCATACTTATAGTTTTAACTTGTTTTCACCCGACATACCAGCTTGAGCAGTGGTTATAATTGTATATTACAGTCGAATTCCGTTAATTCTTAAAAGCAAAATTTTCCTTTAAAAGGACTTCGGATAAATGCAAAATTATTTCGTTTAAACGAACTCTTAAAATATTATTGAATTAAAAATAAAACAAATCGATATGTTTTAGAAAAATTCCCATTCTGACTAAGTTAGCAGACAAATTATAAAGAATTTTGGAATAAAAATGTAGGCATACATATGTAGTTGCCGTGGTCTAGTGGTTAGTGTGTTGGCTTACTAAGAGGATAGCACCGGATTGAAATCTCAGCACTTTTTTTTTTTTGAAAAAAAGAAATATGAAAAAAATTATTTCTTTCGGCGACTACCTCTCAGCAGTCTTCTGGCAAAAGCTCTTTGAATAATTGATTGCCATGAAAAAGCTTCTCAAATCTGTCTTTCAGAGTCGACTTTAAAAACTGTAGGGCCCAGTACTCATAGATAAAAATTAACACACACAACATGAGCGCTGCGAGAAGGTAGGGCGTAACCCTGACAGAGGGTTGTAATGGCCAATTATGTATGTATGTATGTATATAGGTATGCACACAATTAAAAGGTAATGAGCCGGTGCTAAAATTTTTTTGTCGTCAATAAATTCTTAATACTCGTATTTGCAATTAAGCGAAGTTCTTTTTATACAATGTTGTGCTTTTTAACACAAAACCTGATTCTTTTAAGATTCTTCGAATTTAATAGAAAACAAATGTAAATGTATATGTTTTGCAATTATCCGATTTATTCATTTAAACGGTGTGCTTATAACCGAATTCGACTGTATATCCATTATTTATTTGTAAATATAAGAGGGCAATGTTGCCATATACATTTTTTTAGTACTAAGTCACAATAATAATTTCTAGTTATCGATACTAATGGCAAATCGCAAACAAATAGAAAAAGTTATAACATAGTCCGGATTTACACTTAAGAAAATTATGTAACAAAATTAAATAAAAAAATTAATTTAAAAATTAATTTTGTAAGCCCAATTACTTGTTCCAAATCCGTTGTAAAAATACAGAGATGATAGCGAAAGATTTAACAGACGAGTCGGGCTCTGATACTTCAAATAAATTAAGAGAAGACTTTAGTCTTTGAGTGATTATGACAAATTAGTTCACAAATATTCGAAGGCAAATAGAAATGAAGAAAGCCTCTCTGACGAGCTCTCTGTGTATTTACTTAGTCCAGGGAGATCGATTCAATGAAAGCCTTTTAGAAGACGGGGCGATTATAAGGTACAATTCCTAAAATTGTACAATGAAGCGTACCACTTAAAAAACGATTAAAAGTTCCGTGCCATTTGAAGAGCTTTTTTCAAAAGCTTGATCAGTTTTGGCACAGCAAAGTACAGTGCAGGCTCAAAGGGTTAATAATATATTATTTTTACAAACTCTAGACATAAAATATTTGCTCTTATTAAATATATACAAAGTTTTGGTAAAACAAAATGTTTATTTTTTTGAAATTTGTATATTTTTTGTTATTATAGAGAAATTTGATACGATACATCGAAAATATCGATGTTTTTATTTTATACATCGCAAAACATCGATGTAAGTTTACGAAGCAACGCGTCGGAAAAAATATCGATGGATTTTTTTTTTTGTGAGCATCCCTACAAAGAAGTTTATTTTTATATTGGATGACAAAGAAAATTTTTTAAACTATAGATCCGATTTATACTTAGATGACATAGTTCTTATATTTAAATTAGGAGAGGAATAAAAAATTATAATGATATTGGAGGATTGCTGTTGGAGTATTAAGAGGTGAAGGGATTAACCACAAATTTATCTGGAACATTTAATAATTTACAAATGGCATATAAGCAATATGTATAATGGGTACAATCACGTCGGTTGCACCAGTCGATATACAATGTTACTTCGTTTAGTGATATAAAGCAAGTGAAGTAATAACACAGTAGAACCTGTTTTTATGCGGAATATATTTGTGCAAATTTTCTTTTTTTTGTTATGCGATTTATTTTATACGGTTTTTTTGTGCTATGTTTATTTTTACAATAGTTTCTGGTCACAATATGATAGCATAATAAACGTATGTTGTGGACAAAAATATAGGTTTCTTTTCCTTATATCGATTACTGATATGTTTTTCATCGCAATATGTAATGGTTCACTGCGATAATATGAACCATTTGGTTCACTCTCTGAACCAAGATTTAGAATTCCAATGTTAAAACGAGAGTTTAGTTTAAATAGTCACAAAATTAAAGGATAGAAATTCTTCGAGCTTCGAAACAAGAATAAAAATGAAGAAAGATAGGTTGCTCCCAGAATTTGTATGGCAAATCTACTTGTTTCAAACAAGATTATACCGCTAAACGCTTATCAGATACAATCAACGTCGCAAAATTACCTGATTACCTACTACCTACATGGTAAGTAGGCTTGCCAGATCCAATTTACCAAAAAGCTTTACATTGACCAAAAAAAAACTTGATTTTGAAAAAAAAACTTGACAAATAAATACACTCATACTATTGGTTTTTATATAATTTTTTATTTTTTTTATAAAAATTATTAGAATAAAAACAAAAATATCATAAAAAGTAAAAATAACAGAAACAATGTTAAAGAAACAAAAAAAAAATATATCAATAAAAATTCAGTCTTTATACATACATTTTAAAGAAAATTTATGTGTTATTTAAAAAAAATATAGGTATGTACTATCTTAAGAAAAAAAATATAGGTTCTATTTATTTTGCCACATATATTTCGTATTCTTAGATACAGAATTAATTCATTCTCTACCATCGGGTGTTGTTAAAAAATTTTTAAAGTTTTTCCAATCCTCAAATGAGATCAACTTTTTTAAATTTTGAAGATTGCTTTCTACACACTTTTTAAAAAAATATGACCATATACTATCATTTGGTATATCTTTTGATAAACTATCGTAAACTTCTCGAAGAACACAGTAATCGGCATATAGTTTATCATTGTCAATGTCATTTGAAATACCTAATAATTTCGGAAGCTCTAACAGCTTATTCCAAGTCAGAAGGGACTTTTTATATTTAAACAGGAAATTTGTTTGTATATTGATGTTTCTCCAAAATCACACCGTTCAGCTAAATAACTGGTAGCTCTCTTAAGAAACTCATTTGCTTCGAACTTGAAAGTACTTATTTCAACAGGGGAAAGGAATTTCATAATTGTAGCAACTTTGCTTCCATAAAAATTATCATTCATACGGCTTTGAATACTGTTCTTAAGATTGGCCATTACGTTATGTAGTTCTATAATTGTGCAGGAGTCACTTTCTAAAACTAATGTAGCAGCTTGGAACTCGTGCATCACATTATGAATGAAATATAAATATGCCTCGGATAAACCTTCAATTGTGCATTCATCATCTTCATTTGTAAGTTCTATGTCGGAAGTTGTGTTCTTCGATGTGTTTTTTAGAAATTTAAACTTACTTTATTATTATTACATATGTAGCTAGAATAAATTTGAAAAAAAAATCAACTTACAAAAAACCTTGACAAATCACTTTTTCACTTGACACTTGACGTGCATTAAAAAACTTGACAATCAGGCCAAATCAGGCTCGTCTGGCAACCCTAATGGTAAGCGAGTATTTTTTAGCCATTGTGAAGGCTACTGACTAAATTGATTTTTGTATGTAAAACAAAAGGATATATAGTTTAATGAAATAAAAAAGTTTTGGTTTATTTTCGAGATAAAGCTTTTTTTGATCGCATTAAAAAAAATAATATTTATTTATGTTGCGAAATCTATTTTAAATAGCGTTTTGTGTAATTTTTTTTATGGGGTTCATATCTACCGCATAAAAACTGGTTTCTCTGTAATTATATAATGCAAAAACTAGTTGCTATTACTTTAGCCAAAAAATTTTTGATAAGTTAATTTAATTAAAATTCACAATAATAAAAGTACATGATTTAAAAAATTCAATTATACTTCACAAGCAAATCATATAAAAGAACCAATTCACTCACTGTTTCAAATATTTTAGAAAGAAAATACAATATATCCATTTTATTAATAGTTGAAACTACGTTTAACACCATTCCTGATAAACAGGGACAATACAGAGATATTTATCAAAATGTATTGTAATTATAGCGGTTAAAGTGAAAAATACAAATGTGACTTGAGAACAGAATTTACAAAATAAAAAGCCGCTTTGATTAAAAAAGCAAAACAAACCATTTGTCATTTAATTGGCAGTTTTTGATGCAAAATCGCATTAATTCAGTATATTTCTAATATTTAAATGTATCATATCTGCATAAAACTTTTATTACTAAAAAACGAAAAATTAAAAATGTTATTCAGAGTATATATTGAATAAAAAGTTTATTTCCGGCTCAAAGTAAAAATAAAACTGTGTATTAAAAAAAAAATAATAATAAAGAACATTAAAAAATAATTTATCATAAAGGCATACATACTGTACTCGTACGTACATACTGAAATATGAATACAATTTAATCTACTCCATCGGCTCTGCTTCTACTACTTTTGTCATAACTTTTTTAATGTAATAATTAATGAAGAAAGAAACACACAAACATTGAAAAGACACTACAAATTTAAACCACTATTTCACACACTAACTTATAAGACCTCAGAAACTCTTGCTCTTGTAAAGAAACACCAACAAGCAATACACGCAAAAAAGCAGCTATAGGGCATAAATGCATACGCCAACAAATAGCGTTAAAAATATATAGAAACAAAAAGAACAAAGGAATTAGAAACTTAAAGAAGCCATCGACAAAAAAAGACACATTCATTTTTATACTACTTTTCGCTCAGACATACTTCATACAGTCTAATAAAAACAATGCGAAAGCAATTATTAACGGCAACTTTAAGTATCTGAACAATTGAAAATTTCCCACAGTTGTTTGCATACGAGTACAGGTCGAGCCCTTTCTACTCCAGATACACAACAGCTAAAAATGATAGTAGACGAGACAAGAAAATGAAAATGGAAATGAGTGATAAAAAACCTGTTGCCATTTTTCGCTTCGCTGATGAACAATTATGGAACCAAAAGAGGAAGAACAAAAGAAAGGAAGCAAATTAAAAGGAATGGCACTTGACTATTTTAAAATTAGTTTTTTTTTGTCTTGAGTCTTAGAGATTGGGGTTGCAACTCTAATAATTAAAAAGACATATTCGATTTAAACTGTTCTATTTCAAAAAGTGTTTCATGAATAACATAAAGACGACACATTCATTCATTAATTTTCCTACTATCAGCAAACATACATACATACGACTACGTATATGGGCAATTTCAAAAATTTTCGACATTTTGATATTTTTTTTTTTCGAAATTTTTTTTTTGGATGACACGAATGACGCTTTGGTCACGTGAAGGGGTGATATTTTAGCATACCAAAACAGTTCGCGTTAATCATTTATTGCAAACGGCGCGAAAGTTATGGAGGTTTTAAGTTAAAATTTCTTTAAAAAAATTTAAAGTTAAATTTATTGGTTTATTTTAATAAATGTTGTATGGATGCATGAAACTCATTTCAAATTCATCAGTGCAGTCAAAATTCATCAATGCACTGATAAAATACATAAAAAATATCAATTATAATTAAAATTTCTTAACATTAAAAAAGGCGAATTTTTGCAAAAATTTGAATGTTTCACCGATTGTTATAATACGTGTTTATATAACGCATAACTAATTTACAGAAAAACAATGTTTTAACTTGCAAATTTAAAAAATAAAAAAATTATATAAGAATTATTTTTGAGGTTAGGATTTTTATTTTTGGATCTGTAAAATTTAAAATCATGAAAATTTTTTAATGCCTATTCGGTTTTATTATCAAGCTTAAAAAAACCTATCATTTGCTGTTAATCGCGGCGGAATCTATACATAACTGCAGATGTCACAAAGCAAAATGTGTTTGAAGAAAAATGCCACTGTACCCTCTAAATATGGACCGAATTCAACCGTATTTATATATGATCTTTAGTTCACCGCCACATTTCATTTCCAATACTTTACATTGATTTTAAACCACGGATTAATTAAAAAAAACCCGAAACAAAATCATGAAATTTCGCAAAATTTTTATTTTCTTTATAAAATTTTTGCGTTTGAAAATATTTTAACGCCTACTTGACGTTGAGGTGCCATTTACTAAGAAGTTTAGATCACGCAATACATAAACCAGTTTTAAATAAGTTTGCAAATGTCAGGCGCGAAAAACTGTAATTTTTGAAAAATTTACGCCAATTCTATAAAAGTTTGAGGTCATCGTTCTCAGCAACTAGCAGCCTGACATCGACGTGATATGGCGCAAATTTTAGCAAATTATACCATCTTTTAAATACTGTTGACGAAATGCAATTTTCTTGAACGGCGCAAAAACGCTATAGAAAAAACTGCAAAAATTGAAAAATCGGTAAATTTTGGTTTCAAAAATGAACCGCTGTACAACTTTTTCCCAAATAGTAGTATGGGCATAACTTTTATAGTATAAATATCTACTAAGTCTAGTGACTTTATTTTATATCAGTGGGCATCGGAAGTTTAAAACTAAAAGTAGAAAAGTGATGAAATATGAAAAAACTCTTGTAAATTTCAAGCCTGTTTTTGAGTTTTTCAATATTTGAGTGCCCATAACTTTTAGAGATAAAGAACTGATGGTCTGAAATTTTGAAATTTCCCAGTTTTCTAGTGTGGCCTACCATTCCCTTTTGACCGTTTTGGTCAATTCGAAAAACTGGAGAAATAATAAGCATCTGAACTCAGTTTCAACAAATGTTGAAAATTTTTGAAATTGCCCATATACATGTTATCATTGTATATGCATATTCATAAGACTTAGAAACCAAGAAAATTTTTCAACATTTTCTTAACCCAATCCTGTCAACATGTGCCTCTCAGGCACAAATTTATGTTTAAAACGCTATAACTTTTTTAAATTTAGTTTTTAGTTCTTATTGCTTTTTTTAATTCCTATTCTGAATTGTTTCTTTAGAAATAACTAATTTTTAGGTCTAATATCAAATTTATGTACCTTTGTTTTTTTAAAAAATCAAAATGCACCTAATCCAGTCAAAATGTGCCTGGCAGGCACAGTACTATTTCTGATAACGTGGATTTTGTACCAGAACTTTATATGTCTGAAATATTAGACAGTGATGAAGATATGTGTATTGATATTGAGTCAGAACCAAGTACTACAACTG
This sequence comes from Metopia argyrocephala, assembly GCA_963576795.1. NCBI lineage: Eukaryota > Metazoa > Arthropoda > Insecta > Diptera > Sarcophagidae > Metopia > Metopia argyrocephala. The sequence continues at coordinate 1,926 of CAUYWT010000031.1, read as the reverse complement.
CTTTTATAGGAAAAGACGGAACTGAATGGAATACATCGCCATTAAATATAGAAGTTGGAAGATGTCGTAAGCACAACATTATTCGTGAACCAACAAATAATGTAGTTTTTGCCACCTGGAACACATATGTATAAGTTCTGTTTCCGATGCATTTTATCGTATATTTGATGCCGATATGTATATCATCAATATGGTTGTTGTGCTTACTAATGCCTACGGTAGAGACACACATGGAGCGAAATGGCAACCAGTAAACGAAATAGAAATAAAAGTTTTATAGGCCTAATAAACAAGACATTATGAGCTACGAAAAATTCTGGCATCCATTATTTGGTTGCAATATTTTTCGAGCCTGCATGCCAAAACATAAATTTGTTACAATAATGCGTCACATACGATTTGATGATAAGTCCACTCGGTCACTACGGAGGGCAAAGGACAAGTTTGCTCCAATTCGTTATATTTGGGAAAAAATCTATGAGAACTTGCTAAAGTCGTATATACCCGGCGCTTATTTGACCATTGACGAGCAATTAGTACCTTTCAGAGATCGAGTATAATTTCGTCAGTATATCCCGTCAAAGCCAGACAAATATGGTCTTAAAATTTTTTTGATTTGTGATGCAGAAACGCGATACCCTCTTCATGAAGTTCCTCATCTCGGACAAGAAGGTCGTGAAAAAAGCAAAAATGTCGCTGATAAAATTATCGAGAAGCTTTGCAAGCCGTTCGAGAAAACAAATTGAAACATTACATTAGATAATTTTTTCACCTCTTTTGAATTAGTTGAACGCTTGTTTTCAAAAAACTTAACATGTACTGGTACACTAAGAACGAATAAAAGATGCATTTCACCGAATTTTCTACCATGCAAAACAAAAGAACCGGAAAGTTCGTTATACGGGTTCCTTAAAAATATGACACTGGTAAGTTACGTTCCAAAGAAAAATAGTGCAGTTTTATTATTGTCATCGTGATGAAAAGGCAAATATAAAACGTCGTAGTCTTTTAAAATTAAATAAAAGCAACGTGAATAATATTAATTCAATACTATAAAAAGACGATTCGTCTAATCAGCCGAGTTTTTCACAACAGCCAAATAAACGACGTGGATGCTATATATGTTCACCGGTAGAATGTGTAAGCAGTCATGTAGTAATTACCACAAACGAGCATTGTTCAAAAGTTCTTTAATGCTTAAAGTGTAAAAATAAATAAAATCTAATTTTATGTAATTAAAAAGAAAAACAAATCATAATAATAAAAATAAAATGAGTTATAATTACAAAAATATTGTGTAAATTCTTTGCATGTGCCTCTGAGGCACATTTTGACTGGATTTGTTACAACGTTATCCTGACTTGATTAGGGTTAAGGGTTTGTTGACCATCACTATAATTGTAGAAGTAAATAATTAATTAAGCCATCATTTGCTTACAAACCTAAAAACGTGAGAATTTTTTTTTACACAGTTATGCATAATAACGTCTTTTATTTATGTATATAAAAATAAATGTGTGTTTGTGGCTTTGTCTAAAATTTTTACACTATTGTCTGGATGGGCATATAGTAGGGATGTCGAATGTCGTATACCGAATTCCAAAAAAAAATAGGTTCCCTTAAAGATACTTACATATACATAATTATACAAATTTATAATCACGAAAATCTCGGAGACAATTTATAAAAAATCCCTGATTTCTGGATTTTAGAAATTGAATTCAATCTCGTTCTTCATCCATAGTGTATATCGTTCATTAGTTTCAACTGCGCACGGCGGTCGCACACATACATATGTATAAAATAAATATTTATTTGTTTATATTTTAAAAATGGTATTAGAAGAGTCTTAAATTTGATTCAAACTTCTTTATAATCAATACAAATCATATATACATATTTGGCCATTACAACGCTTTTTCAGCG
>CAUYWT010000030.1:0-34000 GCA_963576795.1 Metopia argyrocephala | reverse complement strand
ATAAAATTTTGAATGCAGTATTAAAAACTGTTTCAAAAGTGCAAAATGTTAATTGATATGATATTATTGACTATATAACTAAGCGAACTCTCCTTGAATAATAAGGTCACATGTGGTCAGTCGTCATGGGAAATCAGCTTGTCTCATTAGTGCGATAATTCTCAAGAGTCCAATTGAAGATGACAGGAAATAAGGAACCAAGAACCTACGTCGTTTCATCGCGAGGGTTAAACACTAAAAAATGAGATAATTTTCTCCTCTTCCGTAGACCCATAGCTCCTGCTACAGTTTTTCTAGGGAATGCCACTAATTTAACGGCATGCCTTCTACATTACCTTCCAAATTACAAATGTAAAACTTTTAAAAATTACGAGCATGTATTGGTTATCGTCAGTTATATTTCTTTCCACTTTTCTGCCCATATATGTGCTCTATCCGCCATTTCATATTTTTTATATATCTCAAGTTAATGATGCCACTTTAGGTTTTCGACATCAATTTTTTCAAGTCTGCAACCTGTTTTCGGATATCTCGTCCAGTTTCGGAGATAAATAGCCGAAAACAGATTGCAGATTTTAAAGATTTTGGTGTCAAAAACCTAAAGTGGCATTATTAACTCGAGATATATAAAATGGCGGATTGAGCACATAAATAAACACCCGTACGACGATATAGTGTTTGCATCGAAAGAATTGCTCATTATATTGGATTTCTTAACGTGTGGTCAATACACCTTCAGTTTCTTTTTCGAAGAAACTAAAGTGGCATTATTAACTCGAGATATATAAAATGGCGGATAGAGCACATAAATAAACTTCCATACGACGATATAGTATTTGCATCAAAAGAATTGCTCATTATATTGGTTTCTCAACGTGTGGTCAATACACCTTCAGTTTCCATTACAGTTTTTATACGGATTAGGTTTGCTTTTTGATATAGCGTGTTATTAGATATGGTTAAACATTGTAGAAAAATTAATTACAGCGTGCCATTATATCAATAGGAATAAACCATCGGCCTTAATCAGTCTAAACTTTCATCAAATGAGTCATTGAACTGTCATTACGTGCCATCTTTTGCACAAGAAATCAAGAAATTGTTTTTTATTAATAAATTTAGTTTTCAGTCATTTAATAGGGTGCACTTTAAGATCAGTGTTTATTTGTTTTTCTTATGTAGACAAGAACAATGCATTTTTATGTATATTTAATTAAAATATAATTTAAAATAAATTTTTCTGTCTGTACGTTTTCGATTTACATAAAAAATCTAAATGGGCAACATTTACTTAAATCCACAACCAAAAACAAATAAAAAAATTTACACAGACATTTGGACAAAACATGTAAACTTAAGTATTTAAAACAACAAAGAAAAACGCAACAACAAAAATTCTTAAAAAAAATAAGAAACACTAAAAAAGGAAAACCTAAAAAAATCATATTGAATTTTCACTTTTTTAATACATACATACTTATGTGTATCCATGCATATATAAATGCAGGCGAATGAACGCACAAGTTCAAGATTCTCTGAATACAACCACAATAACATTACGAAACTTCTACTTTTACACTCTTTTATTAGTACTTGTACTTGTACTCGTACTCGTACAACGTATTTGTTTTCCTTTTATTAAAAATAAATGTATGAAACAACAACTACAGTAAAGACAAGATAATTTCTGTTTTAAAATATAAACAACTAAAATGAAAATGTAGATCAATGTAGTTTGCTGGGGATCCTAGAGCAGTCAGCGCCAGCATCTCTGTGGCTGCTTTTCTAGTAGCAATGACTGCAGTAGCAGCGGTCTATAAAATATTAGTCACACATTTTTACATTGCGTCACTTTAATAAACACATCCTAAGATTTTCATTTGGAAACAGCATATACATATTCCATAGGTACACGTGTGTGTATTGTGAATAACGTGACCAGAATTTATATAAAGAATTCGTATAACCCTCTCAGACCTGCCACTAAATTAATTGGAATTTTTTACTGATTTTTGGAATATATGGTCTCCATATCGTACGAAAATATAATCAATGTTTAGATTTTACCATTTTTATATCCTTCAAGGATTTTTAGGACACGCACAATTAATGCGCTCGTTGACCTTTTTAACTGAAACGCAAATTTATTGCATCAAATGACTTCAAATGGTTTGAAACATTAAAATTTATACATAATTGTTTTAGTTAAAATATGCCCCAATTCACTATTTATTAGCCGTTAGTAGTTTTGTAGTTGTAAACACAAATTGTTCCTTCTGCTCATTTTGACAAAACTGAAATCTGACGCAAGATTTTCGAAATATTTTAAATAACGGTAAATCGAATAGCAGAATAGTGTGAGAAAGAAATATAAAGAACAATCAGAGCAATCGATACATGTCGGTCTTTTTGATGTTGATCAAATATAAACGAAAATAGTGAGACCTAAACCCAGCCGCACAATCGATGCATCACGGTCTGAAAGGGATAAAGCATGTGTTTTTTTTTAAACAGCGTTAGAACTTACTTATGACAGAGTTAAGGTCTAATTTGTCTTTGCGTTTCATTGTTGTTCTGTTGCGCTCCGTGCTTTTGTTTAACTTGTAGTAGTTAGTCTTTCCGTAAAGCCGTGTCAGCTGTTTCTAACAAGAAAACAAAGAAAATAAAGTTTTTGGTCACATTTTACATTTACGTGCTTGTGTGAAAGGTAAAGCTGCCGAGTGTATATATTTATACTATTTTTGTTTTATTTATTAATTTGACTTTTTTATTCAATACAATCGCTTTTAAAAGCGATCCAACAATTATAACGGTCATGCAATTTTCGAATATCATTTTAAAGAACGATTTCCCTTTAGAGTATCCCAAGAATGGGGTAGCAGTTAGCAGCTTAATTTTCGAAATTTTCACATCGTTTTCATTGATTTGTGACACGATGCATTGCCTTGATGAAACAGAGTTTGTTTTTTCTTTAAATAGGACTCTTGTTTTCTGATTTCATCCTTCAAACGGGTCACCAACGCTAGTTAATAATCGGTCTGGTCCTTACCGCCCGGCTATTGCGGTTTTGTACTTCGTGCACAGTTTTCCCATACTATTTAAATTTTCATGCATATCATATCCAACACATTTCTTAGATGTCTTCAAAGTCTTCACTTTACGATCGATCATTAAGAATTACCTTTTCTGTATACCTCCAATACGTATACGGACTTTTTTGAATTAAATTTTTTTCGTAGTAACGTTTACATATATATTTTTCCCGTTCTATTCATTCTTAAACAATTTTCCTCTCGACCCTGTTTTTCAATCTTTTATGTACCCATTAGGGCTATTTTGGTCGCGTTAATAATGGCACATGGATACTTTTATACTTTTTTTTTGTTTCAACGCCATTGTGCTTCTGTATTAGTGTTGATCGACTTAGAACCCCAAAAGCCTTTGAGAGTTTCGCTACCAAATGAACTTCTATTTTTATCCACCATTTGAAATATATATTTTATTGCATTTATTTTCTTTAAAACATAGATACTATTTTTATATTTCGAATTTTAGTATTTTTTTCTTATTTTTTTGTAATTTGTTGCTATTTTGGATTTTCGAGAAATTTTTCTGTTAGCAACACATCAAAGTAATGCTTCAATGGGCTGCAATTTTGATTAGCATTAGACGCCATGTAATAATGAAAATAGCAAACATTAGAAGAGATATGTAAATACTTGAGTTTTCTAACAAATTTCTTACTAAAAATAAAACAACAGATAGAAGAGCGAATATAATGTGGAATACACAACTAGAAGCAGTGAATTTATATTTTCCATATAAAACAACAACAACATGCAACGTTTTGTCTATCCAATTTATCATTAAAACCAAAAGTGTTAAATCTTGAATTTACACACTAAATTTAGAATATTTTCTCTATCATAAAACAAATTAAATATACAGTCCAAAGTCTAAGGTCAAATAACATGCCAAATTTATTTTTATTTATTTAATAAGTCAATGGATTTATTCCTTACAGACTATGTACATAAAATAAATAGTAATACAATAACACTATGATAAATTAAATACTACAAATAATATATTACAATATACTAAAATTCACCCTATCTTTTGGAGATCATACTTATTAATGTTCCTAATAGGCTATTTCAATCGTACTAAGCTCTTAATTAATTAAATTAATTAGTATGCAAATTCAAATATAAGATAAAGAATATTTTACATACAACATACAAATATTTACATTGATAATAAAAATTAGAAATTTAGAAGAAGAAAATGAATTATAAAGGATGTGTTTCTAAATTTTTCAGTACGAAAGTTTTAACCTTTTTTTTAAAGAAGAAAGAAAAAGACAAGTTGCTGCCAATTTCATCCCTCAAAAGCCACTGTTACACCTTCACCCTTGATTGGTCAACAGCACTTGCCCTATCTGTCGCTTCATCCTGACTCTGAACTGGTGAGCATCTTTGCTATGTAGCTGTTACCTTCCGATGGCGCTTTTTCTCCTGATTATTCATTTTTAGATGGCAGGTGGAAGAACATGGAATGTCAGCAGGCGGTTTCCTATAGATGGACTTCTTGAAGAAAGAACGAATTTCATTTGGTGCAATATAACTAATTCTTTGTTTAGTTAATTCAAGACGAAATCTATTACTGCTTAAAGTAACTCAAAAATTGTTCGCATAGAAAATTTTGAAAAATAATAAAAACTGTGCTATACGCGGTATATTGCCGACGCTGCACTACCATACATACGAAGTATGATAAAAAAATAATCGTTATTGTCAATTTTTTTCAAAAAGTATTTATTTATTCATCAATAACTATCTTGTCCCCTTCAAAGTAATCCCCCTCAGATATAATACACTTATGCCAGCGTTTTTTCCAATCAAAGAAACACTTCTGAAACGCGCTTTTTGGTATCGCCAATAGCTCCTGTTTCGATTTTTCTTTTATCTCCTCAATCGTAGTAAAACGTTTTCCTCTCATCGGTGTCTTCAGTTATGGAAAGAGGAAAAAGTCAGCGGAGCCCAAGTCCTGTGAATACGGTGGTTGAGGCATGATAACGGTTTTGTTTTTGGCCAAAAAGTCACGCACAAGCATCGATGTGTGAGCTGGTGCGTTATCATGGTGCAAAATCCATCGTCATTAACATCTTCTCGGCCGTTTTTTTAACCGGTTATACCACAATTGAACTTGTATTCTGCTCATAGTAGACTCGCCAAACGTCACTGCCAACATTTCAAATGTCCTTGTGCAATTAATTTAATTTTTTACACAAAACTTAATACAGTTTCTTTGATCCATTTTTTCGAATAGTAAAAAATCGAAGAGCACACCAAAACACGACTAACCTTTTCATCTGTCAAAAACAAATTGACAATCCAAAATGTCTGATATTACCAACATATATAACATAATCATACATACGTAACTCACGAAATTTGAAAATAACGGTTATTTTTTATCATACCTCGTACAGTTCTTTACAGTAAAGACAAAAACCCTTTTAAGGTTTGCCAGCTACTCGTAGAAAATTTAAAAAGTTGTCAAAATATAATACAATTTGTATAATTACGTATTACAATAAAACGCTCTTGTTTCGTTGACAGGCCTTATGATAAGTTGTGAAGTATCCATATTATACTGTATAATAATATATGAAAAAACTAATTCGTTCTGCTTGTTTTAAACCAAATTAGAAATTAGACAATTGCACACAAACGTTTATTCTAATCATTTAGGACTTCAAAAAACAGTTTATTTTTCATTTAAAATATTAGTGGGAGGAAACTTAAGTAAAGCGAATAAACGTTTTAAACAATAGATTTAGTTTTTCACAACAAAACTGTACACGCAGCATTTAACGTTTATAAATTGATCAAGAAAAAATAAACTTCACAGTTCTTATAAGGAAGACAGATTTGAAGTTTGAAAAAACAAATCCCCCTAACAAAGTTTTCTATCATAGGTTTTCTTTTACTATTTCTGCTTAAAAAAATTAAAAGCTGATCCCCTTCTTTAAATAAATGATAATATACTCGTACATGACAACGACACCAGCAACAAGAAATGTATAAAAGTACAATTAGAAGTATAAAGTTCACTTACTTTTAAAATAATATTTTTACAACCACCAACCACCTCCTTCTCTAACTTTTATGCTGTTCCACACGTATTCGTACGAGTAAGCATGAATGTGACGGTGACAGTGACAGCTGTGCATTTGTGGTCTAAGATCATGTATCTTAAAGATAAATAACTTTCAAAATATACAGGGAATAATATTTGAAGCACACTTTAAATGAAATTATTAATCATATAATCGAATATTATTTTTATCCAACAGAGCAATAAAACAAGACATCACCTAGCATTGAAATTAAATTGTCAACCACCAATACCTTAAAAAATATTTTGACAATTCTCGATCGAAAATTTGCTAACTCAAAGCCATTAGAAATAGAATTATAAATACCGTTAAAAACAGAATTTCATAAAAAGTAGAGAAAGTAGGTAGTCGCCGTGGTCTAGTGGTTAGTGTGTTGGCTTACTAAGACATGAGCCCTGTGTTCGACACCCAGCTCTGACATCTTAAAAAAAAAGAAATATGAAAAAAATATTTCTTTCGGCGACTACCTCTCAGCAGTCTTCTGGCAAAAGCTCTGAGAGTAATTAATTGTCATGAACAAGCTTCTAAAGTCTGTCGTTCGGAGTCGACATTAAACTGTAGGTCCCGGTACTCATGGATAAAAATTTACACACACAACATGAGTGCTGCGAGAAGCTAGGCCGTAATCCTGACACAGGGTTGTAAAGGCCAGTTATGTATGTATGTAGAGAAAGTAGCCACATCGAAGGCAGCCGTTGGATCAGATTTGATGAAAACTTGGCAGAACTCATATTAGACTTGGCGTCACTCAATGATTTTTTTTTAACTGAGATCAATACTCAGGGGAGTAAATGACACGTAGAGACAGATGGCTGTGTGTATAATGAAAAGTTAGCATATGGGACAAAAAACTGGCAAGTTTATCAAACGCTATAGACTGATATTATTAAAACTTTCCATACCTCCTATTTGATAACTTGTCTGAGAATCCAAAAAATGAAATACCGTATACGTTTGAGTTAGAATATCAGCTTTTAGGAATGACAAACTTAGCCACTGTGTACAACGACCTGCTAATATTTTATTATAAATAAGGCTGAGAGTGTTTATTTCCTATTAAGCGCCTTAGGTATGAAACAAATTGCAGTCAATTTATTTGTTCACTCAAAGGCCAGTGTTTATACCTTCACCCTTGAATTACCAACTGCAATTGCCCCAGCTGTTGTTGGATTTTTTTATTTTTTTATTCAATATATACTAGATATAGATAGATATAAAAATGTTAAGCGCCTTATGTCAATGGGACAGATTGCAGTCAATTAGATCACTCAAAAGCTAGCGTCATACCTTCACCCTTGAATTACCAACAGCAATTGCCTCATCTGGATGTTGAATGCTAGTGGGTGCGTCTTTTTTTATGTATAGATTAGCTGTTATCTTCCCAGAAGGTGGCGCTGTACTCCTGATTATTAGTTTCTTGGAGGGGAAACCTCTTATTTTCTTAAATTATAATTTTTAAAAACCGCAAATTTATTTTTTATTTTTTTTTTTCTTCTTCGCTGGGATTTGAACATCGGTAGTTTGAATTTCTGTGCAAGCGCTCTAACTACTATACCACGACCCCCCAATGTTGATTGTGGTGAGTGGCTTCTCTTAGTGGGTTGCTTTTATCTACTACTTCCCAGTAGGTGGCTCTTTTTCTTTTGATCATTCTTCTTGATCTTCTTCTTTATACTCTACATTCTTCATTAAAAATCATTTAAAGGATAAGCCTCGCTCGACAAGAAAACACTCTGGATCTGGTCCCAAAAGTTTAAAATTAAAAATATAATTTTTATCAGAAAACGCTTTAATTAGATCAAAGTTAACTGCAATGAATATTTTTTGGTAATTAAAGAAGAAATGATGTCCGTGAAGGAATAGTACATTAGCCAAACTGAACAATTGTTTTCGACTCCAGCTACGGTAGTCTCATCAGAGTTCTTTGTGTCCTGTGCATATTCAAGACCAAACATCAACTATTTAACTCACACTTTTTTGGAAGTCGCATACTGAAATTATTACCGTATGCACATACACTTGTATGAGTTAGTCGAAGTAAAGTCACACAACAGTTTCTATCATATTCTCCTTTTTTTACCATCATTGCTGTTCTTGTAATTGTCATCTTATTTGGATGAAACAGAATTACAAATTTATTTTGTTTTTGCCCTTTATTCCACCCTCTCCTGAGGCTCGAACCCGAGTCTTCAGCACTTAACATAAAAAAAATATATCTGTCACACCAGAGTAATTTTTTGTCTAATACGCAATCGAATTAATTTTTAAATTAATGTTTCATATACATTTTCAGCCCCAATACAACAACACTACTGTACAACACACATGTTGATTGTAGTGTTTACATCTTTGTAAAGCAGCGAGACTGCCAGCAGCTTCTTTAAACATCTAATATGCACGAAACAGGAAGTTCCCCCCAATAAAATCCAAAGAGAGTTGTTTTCCTTTTTTTAAATAGACGGAAAAATAATTGAAAAAAATCATTCCCCACCTTCTTTCAAGTGTTTAAATTTTATAATATTGGTGCATAAGTAGAACTATATTCGTGTGTTTGTGTGCTTTAAACCCCCTGCAACGTTAGAGACAGACATCAGGGTCTTCCCTTTTCCTTGATTTTTCTATTTTCTCTGTCACTGCTGCCGCTGCTGCTGTTGTAGATGCAACATTTATAAACAGATGCTCATACGTGTCAAACATTTTTTTACAAGTCTCATCAACACCAATCCAAATCACAACACCAACTACTGACTAATGCCTCAGTTACAAAACATTGTGCTGTGCGTCTTCTCACAATAAAATTTAAACAATCTGATGTGGTTTGGAATATTTCGTATGATTGTTTGGCGCATGCTATTTGAAATGTTAATGAACTCTATTATTTACAGTGTTGCCAAAGTATTTTAGGTTTCCTAATATGCAGGCATCTTCCGAAAATCTTTTTTTGTAGGTGATTTCAAACATAAATAAAAATAGATGGGTTTTTTTACACAAAAACTATTTTGTGATAATAAGGTAACGCTAATAAGTAGTTGTGCAGTCAATAAAATTTTGTTTATAATTTCATTTTATCAGTGCAATATAGCTTCACCAAATTTGTTCTAGACTTCTAATGACAAAAAGTGCGACTTGAGAAAAATTGGCGTGCCACGCCTCTTTTTTCCAAAGTAAGGGCAAATGGTACTTCCTGGCAGGAAAATGGTTATAATAACTTCTACTGGCAAACATACTTACCAAAAAGCTAGCATAATCAAATTTTGTATTAAAAAAAAATTTGGAGGAGATGTGTAAATATTTCAAAATAGCTATATTTATACCAATGATAAAAATATTCGTCGACTACCTTTTAGCAGACTATTGGCAAAAGATCTGACAGTAACTGATTGCCTGCCATGAACAAGCTTTTCAAGTCTGTCGGTCGGAGTCGACATTAAACTATAGGTCCCGGTACTCATAGATAAAAATAGACACATACAACATGAGTACTGTGAGAAGCTAGGTTATATATACTATTAAGAGAACCTGACACAAAGTCGTAAAGGCCAGTTATGTATGTATGTATACCAGTAATAGATGCTAAAAGGTCTGTGCAAGAAAGTACCCTTTTAGCTGTGTTGCCATCGTTGGTCTTGCGGCTGTCATTTGCTTTTCCGTTTTCTAACAAAAACATTAGAGCTTCGTTAGGTGATACTGGTGTAAATTCTTTATTCAATATGCTGGAGACCAAAGTAGTAGTCGCCGTGGTCTAGTCGTTGGTGTGTTGGCTTACTAAGACGATAGCGCCGGGTTCAAATCTCAGCTCAGACATCTTGAAAAAAGAAATATGAAAGAATTATTTCTTTCGGCGACTACCTTTTAGCAGACTTCTGGCAAAAGCTCTGAGAGTAACTGATTGCCTGCCATGAACAAGCTTCGCAAACTGTTGTTCGGAGTCGACATTAAACTATAGGTCCCGGTACTCATAGATAAAAATTGACAAATGCAACATGAGTACTGCGAGAAGCTAGGCCATAATCCTGACACAAGGTTGTAAAGGTCAGTTATGTATGTATGTAAACCAGTAATAGATGCTAAAAGGTCTGTGCAAGAAAGTACCCTTTTAGCTGTGTTCCATGGTTGGTGTTGCCACTGCTATTTGCTTTTCCGTTTTCTAACAAAAACATTAGAGCTTCATCAGGTGATACTGGTGTTACTTCTTTACTTCTTTAATTAATTTTGTTTCGTCAGGAAAAATTGTTTACAGAATTTGACTTTGGTCTAATTAAAGAGTTTCTAATGAACTTTGGATGGCCGATTTGGAGATATAGCAACTCATTGTAGGACATTTCAAACCCGTTGCATGGGATATTTTAGTAGATATAGAGGCAGGATGAACGAATAATTGCGCATTGTCTCCTTGCTGGGATGCTAATTCGGAAGTTAATCTCATAAGTCATTTTTGGTCGCCCAATAGCATTAATCTTAATTAATTTACCTAATTTACTGTCAACTTCTTATGGAATCTTTTCTTTTATGTAATTCGAAATATTTCTTTTGTTTTTTAACCAAAACTCAAATATTTCAGAATTTTTGAACCTGAGTGTTTCTACAAAAGTATTAAAAATTCGTTCATTAGCAGGCAAGCGCATACACTTTTACCATAACAAAAAACTTGAGTTTTTTACAAACAATCATATATAAATAGTTCCAATGACACTTTATGACCTTTTTAGTTTTACTCCACGTAAAACGATAAAACTCTTCAAAAATCCACACAAAACCACAAAAATAATAATAATGAAGGATGTGGTGGCAAGAGTCATTAATAGGGTAACCGAAAATATGCATTAGCATTTTTTTTCTAGATGTTACTGAGAAAACAAGCAAATTATTAATTAATTTTACGAAAAACTACGACGTTTAACCCCTATTTGTTATGGCATGTTTTTGCATATTTCGCCATAAATGCATACTTTTGCATTTTTCAATTTTTATATATTTTTAAGGCATATTTTACAAATTTTTACATATACTAGAAAAATTTACGTGTATTACCAATTTTTATATTTTCTAAATAATGACTACCTATTGATACATAACTTAAATATAATCCATTAAATAATAAGGGTACTCTTGAAAACGCTTAAAACTAAAATTTGTGAAATTTTTGTATTCTTATCATTTTGAATTTTTTTAAATTTGTTTATTTTTGTCAAATTTTGGAATTCAAATATAATATTTACATATCGTCGATGGAATTAAAGAACGCTGTAACTGAAAAAACCTTAAATGTTCACCAGAGCCAAAAAACATTCATAAAAGTAGAACAAATACACTGGTATTTTTCATTTCACAGACGGCGTAAGTGAATTTATTTTCATCGTAGAAATCTGGGACCTAGACCAATCGACACGTATTTTTTTCTGATAAAATGATGCAAAAACGTATTTTCGATTTTTTTGTCAGTTACAGCGTTCTTTAATTCCATTGACGATATGTGCAAATATATAGGACTCTTGTTTTATTTGGTTGGTGGCTAATTTTATTTATTACTTTTCATGTTCTCAGATTTTTGTAATAAAATTCACGTAATTTTATATCAACATATGTACTATGCATTATGAGTTTTATAGAGCATATTTTTAACGCTTAAAACTGGTTTTTCAATGCATATTTTTTTCGCTTAAAACTAAATTTTTAGAGCATATTTTTAGTTGCCCTAGCCATTAACGTATAGTAACTTGAAATTTTGCTGTCGATCGTGGTCGATTTCCATCAAATACCAGATCATTTTTGTTATTTTTATTTTTATATACATACATATTGTTCCTACTTATTATTATTCTTATTAATGTTGTTTATTGGTTGATTAGTATATTAATTTTTTAACCCTGCATGCCATATTATAGCTTTTCTTTCTGCTATCCACATATACTTGTGCCATATTTTGAGCGTACAATCTTTGTCATTCGATGTTTTTAATAGATACAAAATGCGGAAATTTCCTTTTGTTTAATTATCTCGATGCTGTTATATCAGCGTTTGAACTCTGAACCATTTGTGCTAAAATCTGGTCTTAGTTTTACTCCACTTCTGAATTTAAGTCAGGACATATGTGATAGCACTAGATCTGAAGATATTTCATGAATTGACGACGCGAAAGAGGTTTTATTTTCGCACTTAACATGTTGTGTGCGTAGATTTCATACATAGCTCTTAGCAATTGCCATGTTAGGTATGCCGAGGAACGTACACATCGGTTATCTCTAGTCAATCTGTAACACCGTCTGCTATTTCTTCTTGACCTCTAGCTTTATGCACTTTTATTTTAACTGCTGAACGACCTCGTTTTCCTTTGGTTGTAGCCCATTTATGTATATTCCTTCTTTGTAAAATATTTTTTGAAAATGGTATTTATATTCTCATGCTGAGCAGAAGTGTAACTAGGTCTTTCACCACTAATTTTCTAATGATTGTCAGTGCTTGCATTATTTTCGATATTTTCTTAAAAAATTTCCTGCTCAATTTTATACGATGTGTAATTTCTTTCGGAAGCCCTAATAGAGACATCATTATCATCGGGCACTGTGAGAATTCTTTCGATTTCTTCCTTGGATTTCTTGTTTAAGTCATTTTCTTCACCAAAAAAAAAAAACAAAAAAAAAAAAATTGCAATAATACCAATGTTAGTCGTTACGACTAACCTATTTTTGCAAATACACAAATAACATTTAAATGAGTCACACACAGCTTTAATCGACAGCAGATTTGCCACTAAGTCAAGTCTTTCAGCATAAGAAATGAGAACGGTTAGAAAAGAAAAACAAAAGTTGTGGACCAAAAATAAAACAATAGTAGTCAAAACGACTAACATTAAAATGTTCATTATGTTTTTATTTGAAAATAAGTATATATGAAATAAAATCTTTTTTTTTAATTTTGTTAATTTTTTGTCACATACAAAGATATATTCCTGATGATGCTACGCTAAGAAATAGCAAAAAATAGATATTTAAAATATTTACTCGACCTTAAGCTCAATATTTTATATCGCAAACGTTATTTTTATCGAATACGTACCGTATTATACTACGGATACTTATAATAAATTGTAGGAATTTAAAAACTACTCGATATTATTTAAAACAAAATTATATTAACGATTTTAAAACAAAAAGTTTTTATTTATTTTTCACTTTTTCAGACAAGGCTGCTGCCATGAATCCGCCACAGCATATTTATAATGATCTGAATGCATCGTTTACCTCTGATGGTACGGATATATCATATGATTCAGATTCTACATTTCACATCTATAATGAATTGCAATTATTGCAGCAACAACAGCACTCAAACACTCCAACAATTAATATACAAAACTCGACGGCTAGTGCTCATACAGGAATTATTTATGGATTTCGCACTCGTCATTTATCCTGTATTGAAGAAAATGATTCGGATTCTTTACACTCATCATCGGTGCCAAAACCAGCTTTCGAAATGATCAAAGATGTTGATGAGAAATTTAAGAAACTTGTCTCAGAGGAAGTTAATACAAGTATTACTTCTTGGCCCGATGTGGGCGAAGATGAAGTTGACCATATCGCCACGATAGACGAATCTAGAATCTATGACATGGATTATTTTGATGAACTAAGTGCCAGCCTAGTAGTGGCTAAGGATATTGAGGAAGAGGAACAATTTGGTGTTAATGCTATAGATGAGCATGAACTGTGGCAAAGTACAATGTCTGAACCTGCTCATCGTTCTCGTTACAATTGTGGCAACAACAATATTCCTGACATAATGACCACATCTTGTTATGGTGCTTTAAATACTTCATTCGGAAGTGAAATTTCTGGACCTCTGTCGGCTTTTTCAGAGCACTCCACACCTACAAAGCAGCAATCTCAAAACAAGTCGGAACCAATATATGCCACACCTGAAAAACGTCGTGATTGTAATCAAAGTTTTGATTCCTCTTGCTTCTCACAATCCAGCTCCTTATGTGGTGGTTCGATGAACTCATCTTTAGACTTAAAATATATGAGTGCTTCTGGTTATGGTGGTGTTCAAAATTTTTGTTTAACGCGCAACTTCGCTAATAACCCCATGGAAGTGTTAAGTAATTCCACAAATAATTCAAAGCCGGAGAGGAATACAACAGGTGATAGTGCCACGGTTTTTGGCGTTATGTCACCAGCTGAAGAAATGACTGATGAAACAGCGGTCAAGTGTATAAGTGCTGCCGAAAGTGGTAAGTCAGTAAAATTTTATTAAATTGCTAGCGATTAGAGGTTTATTTCTGTTGTATACAATTATTATTAAAACGGTTCTGACGCCTGTAAGGTTTAGTTTTTTGTTTTTAATAAAAATGTCAATACCGTTTCCTATATGTACTTCTCTAATCAAATTTGATTGCTATCTTATTTTAGAGATATGCCTAAATATAGACGCCAAAAATTAATCAGACTAAACAAAATGTCGCAGAATTCCAATATGCTCGGTCATTACAAAAAATAAAAGTTTAGTTTACCAAAAATCTAAATAAGACTGTGAATGTAATTACAATGGTCAGCTATTTAATAATTTGATTTCATACCAAAAACATTTTTTATATTAACCAAGTTTGTGTTGTGCTTTTAATAGGTGTGTTTCTTTACTTTTTGGGTAAAGTTCGGTAAATAGAGAGTAAGCAATAATTTCTCTCAATAAGAGACAAATTTACCCAAAAGTACGGGAATGCAAAAAAGCAAATATTTTACCCATTCACATAAAAATATGAAAAAACACAACTATATGTCACACACACACATATATTGAATATGTACTTTCGCAAAAAATAAACGATAATAATTCGAATTATACATTTTAACTAAGACAAAAAAAAATTTTTCTTATATAACTATTGAATTAAATTATACTATAAGCCTTTCACTGCAGTTTTATAAATATTTTTTAATTCAACTTTTGAAATTTTTTTTAGTTTTCTGAACCTTTAATTTTTTTATTATTTTTTAAACTAGCCCGAAGAAAAAGTACGAAGAAAAAGTACGGGCTATTTCGTGCATGAAGAAGAAGAATGTTACTCTCTCAAAACTTCTCTCATTTACCTAAATTTTGTGTACGGGAACGCTTTTTGGTAAAATTGGGATCCCGCGGGCGCCCAATATAGAGTAAAGAAACAAACTTAATGTAATTTTTAGAAACAAAAACAATGAAAATACTATTCATATTCCAATTTTCTTTTAACATATTTTAATATAAAATCTTATGATTGTACCAGCTGTCAAGCCTTTCACACTGCCACGGCACCAAGGGATCTATCAAAAAATGATCAATTCACTTTTCATCACACAATTCATCACAGAAGCTGCACCAACCCATTGCAGCATGCCCATTAAGCCTGCATTGCGAAAACAAAAGTCTCATTAAAATCCGCAGGTTGTTCCTAGAATTTTAGTCGCCGTGGTCTAGTGGTTAGTGTGTTGGTTTACTAAGACGATAGTGCCGGGTTCAAATCTCAGCTCTGACATCTTGGAAAAAGAAATATGAAAAAATTATTTTTTTCGGCGACTATTGATTGCCATGAAAATGCTTCTCTAATCTATCGTTCGGAGTCGACTTTAAACTGTAGGTCCGGTACTCATGGATAAAAAATTAACACACACAACATGAGTACTGCGAGAAGCTAGGCCGTAATCCTGACACAGGGTTGTAATGGCCAATTATGTATGTATGTATGTATGTTCCTAGAATCTAATCTAATGCACGATTCAAATCTAATTTGATCATACTTACAAAGTGGAAGTTTGAAAAGTCTAAGACCTGTCTGGCCCAAGAAGACTATCCGACTTTCTCTTTCTTCCTTTTCTTTCACTATGCCCTTCCAAACTCCTCTTATCATTCCATAAAATGGTTTTGGCCCCAATAGTGGTATGTATGCTCTTTTCCTGGTAAATTTGTGCGCGATTTCATTTCCCTGAATACCTACATATATGGCCCGGGACCTAGTATAAACTGACATTATTGTCCCTGTCCAGCTGTTTCAGTTTCACCAGACGCTCTTATACTAACTTTGTGTCAATTTCATAGGAGCCAAGTGCTCGAATGGCAGATTGACGATCAGATAGTATGGCTATCTCTTGCTCTTTGCAGCCTTTGTGGACGTTTGCATATATCTCCGATTGGAAAATGCTGGCGTATTTCAAAATAATTCGTCCCAAGCCCAAATATCATTGGTCCTTTGTGGCCTTCAGTATTTCAACTGTCCGTGTACTACCGGTTATTTCTTTCTTTATAAGAGCATGCAGCCTCTAAACTGCTTCATTCACTTTTATACCTCATTTCAATCTTAAAAAGGATAATAAATTTTAAATCTTAACTTTAAAAGACTTTATTTTTCAGTGAAAAAAAATCGTTTTTGGCATTAAAGTACATAAAATTAAATGAATTTTAATAGAAGGAAAAATATTTCAGCAGCCATTCATAAAGGAAACGAAAAATCTCATCCTTTTGTATTTTCCAATGGTTAAATATTAAAAATACTAACACTTTTTCCTCCTAAATATTATTTGTTATGTAAATCTACCATATTTACGAATTACCAAATATTTCTGTTTCTCGGTCCAGAAGTCTGTTTGTCTACTTCTTTTTCTTTTCATTCTTCCGTATAAAACATTTATAATTTTTTTATTTTTTTTTTTTAATTTTTAAGCAAAAGAATTTTCTCTTTTATGCGATTTCAATTTATCAGTTGCTTTTTATTTTGTCTTGTCCAATATATTCTTCTTTTTTTTTCTTGGATATCAAAGGAGCATATTCATATATTTTTCCCACACGGTTATTAGACATGAATAGTATGGGGATTGTTTAAGTGTGTGTATTAAACTTTGTTTTTTCCTTTATTAATTATAATGCTGTACTGTTACTGGTACTGAAACTGGTATTGTGTCTACTGATCTTTTGCTTACATTTTAAATATGAAGTCTGCCACTGTTCTCTTTACAGTTTTTGCCATTTTAAGCAGGCTTTGGCAGTGTACCTTAAGTGGTTTTGAAAGGTTTGCGATAGAAAAAAAAAATTAAGACAAACTTTTTGCTTCGTATCGTATATTAAAGATGTTGTATGGCTACGTTGAATAGCATGGATAAGAAGAGACGGCATGCTGAGAAAGAATATTTCTTTTTATTGTTTTTTGTTATATACTCGTACATACAGAGTTGCGCAAAACAAGGTAAAAATATCCTGCTATTAAAGCCTTTGAAAACTCAAAATCCAAATACTCAATAATTTTACAACTCTAATGGAGAGTAAGCATTAGGTAGTTCATCTTCCAACTATATGCCTTTCATATGAATATCTTTTTCATATAAGGCATATTTAGCACTAAGGCCATATTCCTGGCTAAGTAACAATTGGACCATGAGATCGGTGTACATAAATTTATACCTGCTGCTAGAAGGGAAGAGGTAATATCTTTCGGTGTCTTTAAATTCTTAATTAAAAATTGAAAAAAATCAAGGATACACCGTTCTTTTTAAACATATTTGGAGTTAAAAGTGTGGTTTGAATATTTTTAGCTCCGGTATAAGGACGACGAAAAAGACTTTCAAGTTTATCTACTTCTTCTTATTACGCATCTGTCACTGTTACATCTACGATAGCCATGCTCAATTCAATTATCAAATAACTACTCCGCCATCGTGTAGCTTAATCTAAATTTGACTGAAATTTCCGCAATTCAGCTCAGTGTGTTAAGTAAACTACAATCCAAATGAAACCATGGCTTGTCAAAATAATTTAAATAATTACATCAAATCCTGTTTTTACACGGTACATGCGTTTCAAAATATACCGTGAAAAAAAATCATGTAAAAAGGTGTATATGGGCAATTTCAAAAATTTTCAACATTTGTTGAAACTGAGTTCAGATGCTTATTATTTCTCCACTTTTTCGAATTGACCAAAACGGTCAAAAGGGAATGGTAGGCCACACTAGAAAACTAAAAAATTCAAAATTTCAGACCATCAGTTCTTTATCTCTAAAAGTTATGGGCACTCAAATATTGAAAAACTCAAAAACAGGCTTGAAATTTACAAGAGTTTTTTCATATTTCATCACTTTTCTACTTTTAGTTTCAAACTTCCGATGCCCACTGATATAAAATAAAGTCACTAGACTTAGTAGATATTTACACTATAAAAGTTATGCCCGTACTACTATTTGGGAAAAAGTTGTTCAGCGGTTCATCTTTGAAACCAAAATTTTCCGATTTTTCAATTTTCGCAGTTTTTTCTATAGCGTTTTTGCGCCGTTCAAGAGAATTGCATTTCGTCAACAGTATTTATTAGATGGTGTAATTTTCAAAAATTTGCGCCATATCACGTCGATGTCAGGCTACTAGTTGCTGAGAACGATGACCTCAAACTTTTATAGGATTGGCGTAAATTTGTCAAAAATGACAGTTTTTCGCGTCTGACATTTGCAATCTTTTTTAAAACTGGTTTATGTATTGCGTGATCTAAACTTCTTAGTAAATGGCACCTCAACGTCAAGAAGGCGTTAAAATATTTTGAAACGCAAAAATTTTATAAAGAAAATAAAAATTTTGCGAAATTTCATGATTTTGTTTCACGTTTTTTTTAGTTAATCAGTGGTTTAAAATCAATGTAAATTATTGGAAATGAAGTGCGGCGGTGAACTAAAGATTATATATAAATACGGTTGAATTCGGTCCATATTTAGCGGGTACAGCGGCATTTTTCTTCAAACACATTTGGCTTTGTGACATCTGCAGTTATGTATAGATTCCGCCGCGATTGACACCAAATGAAAGGCTTTTTTAAGCTTGATAATAAAACCGAATAGGCATTACAAAATTTTCATGATTTTAAATTTTACAGATCAAAAAAAGAAATCCTAACCTCAAAAATAATTCTTATATAATTTTTTTATTTTTTAAATTTGCAAGTTAAAACATTGTTTTTCTATAAATTAATTATGCGTTATATAAACACATATTATAACAATCGGTGAAACATTCATATTTTTTCAAAAATTCGCGTTTTTTAATGTTAAGGAATTTTTATTATAATTGATATTTTTTTATGTATTTTATCAGTGCATTGATGAATTTGGACTGCAGTGATGAATTTGAAATGAGTTTCATGCATCCATATAACATTTATTAAAATAAACCAATAAATTTAACTTTAAATTTTTTTTAAAGAGATTTTAACTTAAAACCTCCATAACTTTCGCGCCGTTTGCAATAAATGATTAACGCGAACTGTTTTGGTATGCTAAAATATCACCCTTCACGTGACCAAAGCGTCATTCGTGTCATCCAAAAAAAAAAATTTCGAAAAAAAAATATCAAAATGTCGAAAATTTTTGAAATTGCCCATATACACATATATTTATAATACTGTATTAGATAAATTCAATTACCTTTTAAGGTCCAAAATGAAATAATATTATGATATTTTTTTTCAAATTTTACCTTCTTCAATATTATTTAGTTTTATTATTCCTTTTTTAACATACAAAATAAAAAATTAGGTACACACTTATACTTAAAATAATAATAGAAAAGTAATTTTCCTAAAATAAATCATATTCTTAAGAATCAGTACCAGTTTCTGATAGTAAGCACATTCTTTTGCGCTGTGGTGGTTCAATATCAGTGTAGTCGGAAGATATGTGTAGTACGTCTGCATTTTCATATTCGTTGTCAATATCTGCTTCAGTTACAATTGGCTTAATTATTTCAAAAGGGAATTCAGCTATGGAACACTGTAATCCCACTTTAGAGGTCTCCTAATACAGCTCCTTTTATCGAGCCTTATATGATTGCAGGTCCGATTAAAATTTTTTAATCGTGTTCATAATTATTTGGCAAAAAATATTTCGCTAATTCACATATTCGCCATTTGAAGGCCATCAAGAATTGTAGTGGCGGTTATTAAAGGCTGAATTATGAACAATTATGCTACCACATAACAAAATTTTTAAAAGTTTATTTTAGCCGTCATCTAATAGTGTTTTCTTTTCTACCCAAAAGTGCATCATTTTATTTAAAATTTGCAATTTTGTGTTTGTTTCTCAAAAATGTTTTGCTTTCTGAAAGGATTTCATGTTTTATTCTACAAAATTCACACTTACTAATGGCGAAAGGCATTGCATTTTACGCCCTGTATAAATCGACAGTGTTGGTATTGCCCTATGAAGCAGATGATTTTTATTTACTTATAAGGCTACCATACAGAGTTTGGAAAAAAATCGCTATTAATCTTTATTAAATTTTAAAGTTAATTTTTTTCATTATTCTGTAAAATAAACATTATATCGGAAAAGACAGATGATCATTTATGTATGTATGTGGCAACACTCGACTACGAATTTATGCACCACATACACTGATAATTTCTCTAACATGTTTTTATTCATGTAAAAAAAGTCGTGTAAAAACCAGGGACTGAAACCGAACCCGAACCGAAATGGGCTCGGGTTCGGTGCTTTTATAACCATGAACCCGAACCCCGTTGAACCCCAAAACTCATCCAGATTCGGGTTCATAAATTTCAAAAAATTATTTTTGCACATAAAAATATTCTGTGTACTTAATAGAGGGCCGCGCAAGCATAGCTTAAATGTCTTACAAGCAAACATCCATTTTTTAAATATTTCATGTCAAGTACTTTCTCTTTATTACATAAATGTTTTAAAGAGAAAATATTTTGAACTACTTACAAACAAAATCAAAAACATCAAAATTCTTGTAGAAAAGAATACAAAGCCTTTAAGAGAATAATGAAATTAAACAAAATCATCTTCACAGTTCCTGCAACGCAAGTAAGCGTAGAAAGGGCTTTTTCAGCTTTAAAATTTATTTTATCACTACAAAGATCAAATTTAAAAGAAGAAAATTTAAAAAATATTTTAATTATTAAATTAAATAAAAATTTTTTGAAAAATAAATAAATGATATTGTACTTTTTTTTCTAAATTTTGAACCCGAACTTGTACCCTGGACCGAACCTGAACCCAAAATTTTTATTTTGATTAACCCGAACCTGAACCCGAATCCAATTTTTTCATAGTTTCAGTCCCTGGTAAAAACACGATTTTTTTTAAATCGTGTTACTTCAAAATCTTGCAAAAATGACAGTGTAAAACAGGATTGGGTGTACACAGTCTGTTTTAATTATTTTGTGTACTTGAAATAACTCCTATAAAATAAATTATCTGTAAAATATTACGTCGGCAGTTTCAAAGAATTTTCAAATTGGAAAAATTTGCGAATTTTTGTAGGGAAGTAGCAGATAACAGCTAAACATACTTAGCGAAGGCACTCACCACATAATCAACATGAAACTATGAGGCAATTGCTGTTGTTCATTCAAGGTTGAAGGTATAACACTGGCCTTTGAATGATCAATTCACAGCAATTTGTTTCATTCCTAAGGCGCTTAATGTACTGTTCTTTTCAAAAATTCCAATAAAATGCACAGCATTTAGTAGGGGTTTACCCTGAGTACAATTTCAACTTCAACTTAACAATCGAAATGTCAAAAGTATTTTGCTTAGTTAGTTTTGACCGCTACTGTATAGGCATACACTTTGAAAATTTTTCGTTTAAATTAAAAATTATACTAAGAAAGCTTAAATTATTTGTTTGTTTGGTCTGTTTTTCAACAAGTGAATCTTTATTTACTGGCTTAAAATGTTCTTTGATATCACTTTTCTCAAAGTGTTATTGTTGGTACATACATACATATGTACACATATGTATGTATGTATGTATGAATTTAAAACTTGTTTTTTTTTCTTAATGTGCGAGAGTGTATATCTGAATGTGGTCATATATATACAATATAAGTATGTAAAATGTGTGATGTAGTATATTCCTGTATCCCAGGGATACATAAAAATTATTCATTCAAATGTCTGAAGATTCATATCAAGCAAGTATTGTCATTATTACCACTTTAATATGTTGTTTTGTAACGTTATTTTCATCTCATTTTATTTTTTGTTTTATTGTTACTGCATGTGGCAACATTGTGATTCATGACTCGTTATTTTCTTCGTTTGTTTATTAACAATTTGCACGTGATTTTCATGTTGTTGTTCTTTTGATTTTATATCTGCCTTTATCTTTATCAGACTGTCTGACCGTTAGTCTGTCTGAGTTTTCTGAGATTTAAGCAAACAACCAGAGTCTGTATTTGGTGCTTATTTTAGCTGTTGACTTTTATTTTGTTCGCTTGGTAAGTCTGCCTTTATGCAGATGAGGAAGCGTTTTTTGACTCAATTTTTACAGTTTTTTTTTAAGCGTACGAGTATTTGCATGTGCATATGAGTGCACTACACTACAATATGTAGTAAAATACTGTTGTTTGTAAAACCTCAACGGAAAAAAAAATGTCTATTCTTGGCTCAAAAATATTATTTTCAAACCTATTAATATTTAATTTTGTAATTTTTCTAAAAGTACTCTTTATTATAAAAAAAATCGTCCGATATGGTCTTTGACATTTGGTAGAGCCCTTAAGGCTAACAGCTGCAGACTTCCGTTTTTTTGGGGGCTTTTTAAAATCTTTCGTCAATGAAGAAGAAAACGCCAAGCTTAAGACAGATGTTTCGTGAGCAACTATTCAAAATGCCGTAAGAATGCTCAGAAGAAACATAAGTTTTTCAATTTTGATGTCATTTAAGATGTCAGATTAGACTTTCAAATAAAAATGGAGCATATTTTTTATTTATAACACAATAGCACCTCCACCTTGTTTAAAAATTGTAACTAGAAATAAACAATCTTTTGAGATATTTTTAAAAAATCACAAACTCTTGTAAAAATAATATCACAGTCGGGCTTGACCGACTGTAAATTCTGTTTTTTTTTTTCTTCTTCTGTTTTGCCATTTTTGTCAGTATTTAGTTGGGGAAGTTGGTCATAATTTATAAGAATTTATCTTAAAATTTACATCTTTACAAGATATGTACGAGTATGTGTGTATATGTTAATGTTTCATGTTATGGGGACAAGAAAGTATTTCAAAAGAATTTTATTTCATTAAATTTGTTTCTGTTTGTTGGACTTTTCTTATCAAGTTGTTTGCTGTTTTTATGTTTTTCTAAAGATATTTTGAAAGTTTATAATTCATGCTGTTTATTTGCATATGAAAAATTTATTACCAAAGCTAATAAATGTTTGTTTTATAATGTTTTATAATTTTTAAAGGTAAAGTCATATTAAGTAATTTGTCTTTTTCTTTTCTTGTTCATTTATCTTAGTTTGCAGTTTATTTTCCAAAATGAATAATTACTAAAAGAAAGAAATATGTAAATGGACAAACAATTCGCCCCAAACCTAAGTAGTTGTGCTCTATCCCTTAGACTCAGGCCTACTTGATGGCATACTTGAGCAGTATATTAGGTTTTTTGTCCCAGAATTATTTGCGCTTCCAACGGGGAGTGCAGAACATTCTTACAAAATGCAAAAATATATCTTCAAACATTATTTTGCACAATAGTATTCCTATCTGCTAAAGATTCCAATTTATCGTAAGATTTTCTTTATATAGGCAAAGAAGCTTACGGGCAATTGCCTCATAGTAAAGTGGTATATTTTCTGAAGAGAAGTTTTTGTTTGTTTTCATTGAGGCCAGCACTCAGGGGACGACTCCTACTCACTCATGAAGTACATTGTGCTGGTCTAGGAAAAAGTGTTACGTAAAGTACCCGGACCTACAGCAGACCAGCACTCAGGGGACGAACCCTACTCACTCATGGTCTAGGAAAATGTGCTATGTAAAGGGGGAAGAATAGAGAGGAGTGATATATTTGATTTAAAATTTTGATTTTTTTTTTAAGTAGTTGAAATTATAACTACTTCGTTGGAAGAGACACCGTCTATAACCACTCTTCTAGCGAGGTCTCTGAGACAGCTCAATATGAATCGACAGAAATGACTAGCGATAGCGAAATTACCGAGTTTGGAAATGATAGCCTCGTGACAGATTCCATTAAACTTACTTACTTACTTCAATGGCCATAACAACCCGTTAATGGGTTTCGGCCTGCCTTAACACTAGTCTCCAGGCGTCTCTGCTAAGTCAGTTGGTCACACCAATTGATGATAGGGCTTCATCAACTTGATCTTTGCAATGAAAACATGGTGGTCCTCTACGTCGACATCCAGTGACCTTCGCATCGAAAACTTTTCTTGCTGGAGCAGATTCTTCCATCCGAACAGTATGGCCGACCCTGCATAGCCGCTGGATGTTAATGCGCTGAACAACGCCCATATCGCCGAGGAGCTCATACAGCTCATGGTTGGTTCTAATGCGAAACTCATCGCCATATCTTAGAGGACCAAAGATCTTACGAAGAACTTTTCTCTCGAACAGGATCGCTGCATCCGCACTATAGAGAAGCACCCGAAGAATAAGCGACTTATAGAGTGTTAATTTCATCGCACAAGAGAGGTCTCAGTTACTAAACTGCCTACTGAGACCGTAGTAGCACCTGTTGGCCAGTATGATTCGTCGTTTGATCTCCAGACTGACATTATTCTTGTTAGTAGTCTCCGTGGTCTAGTGGTTAGTGTGTTGGCTTACTAAGATGATAGCGCCGGGTTCTAATCTCAGCTCTCACATCTTGAAAAAAAAAATATGAAAAAAATATTTCTATCGCCGACTACCTCACAGCAGTCTTCTGGCAAAAGCTCTGCGAGTAATTAATTTCCATGAAAATGCTTCTCAAATCTGTTATTCGGAGTCGACTTTAAACTGTAGGTCCCGGTACTCATGGACAAAAATTAACACACACAACATGAGTGCAGCGAGAAACTAGACCGTAACCTTGACACAGGGTTGTAATGGCCAATTATGTATGTACATATGTATGTATGTATATGTAATGGCGGTGCCAAGATAGATGAACTCCTTGACCTCATCGAATGTATAGTTGCCGGCTGTAACCTGGGAGCCGATACGTTCAACATCCCTACTCGTCGATAACATGTACTTCGTCTTGCTCTCATTTACCGCCAGACCCATTTTTGCGGACTCGCGTTCAATAGCATTAAAGGCTGCGGTGACATCTCGCTTGGTATGCCCAATGATGTCTATGTCGTCTGCATACGCAAGGAGCTGGATACTTTTGTTAAAAATAGTGCCATTATGATGCACACCCGCCTTTCGCAAAACACTCTCCATGACGAAGTTGAAGAGTCTCAGGATAAGGGATCGCTCTGTCTGAAACCTCGCACGGTATTAAAATGCTTGAGAGGTCTTTTCCTACCTTGACGGAGCTGCAGGAGTTGCTCAAGGTCATTCTGCACAGTTTTGTCAGCTTTGTAGGAATACCGAACGCTACCTTATAGTCGGCAAAAAGGTGGTGTGTGTCGACTTGGTTTTCATGGGTCTTCTCCAGGATTTGGCGCAGTGTGAATATTCAAACTTCCGAACACATATGGAGATGTTTTCATCACATTAATGCAAGGCGGTGCTAAACCAAACAAGGCCTCCAGAACCATATTCTAGAATTGCTAGAATTCATTTAATTATTTTACATTTTGTACGAAGAACGCGTTTCGAAGCTCAATTTTATACAAAAAAATAAAAACAGCGTTCTAACACTTTATTAAATGTAATTAAAATGAATTTTATACTGCTGCATACGGCCTTTGTTGGGCCTTCTTTTTACCATGTAATATAAGTAATTGGTTAAACAGAAAAAAGTAATCCGTTAATTAAAGAATTCTTAAATGAATAAATACTCTTTTTTCTTGTCTTACAACATATTATAGCCTGTATGTCAGCTTTCAATCTAATTTTTTATTTCATTATCTCATTGTCTGAGCACTTCATACGATTAATAATTTTTGATGTGTGTAATACAACCAAACTTACAGTAATTGAACTACTTTGTTACCAACACAATCTAGCACATGCAATAACAACAAAATATAACATTTTACAATGATTAATACACTCAATTACAAAATCAAAATTAAACTCAAAACGTAGCATATCAAATGATGAACATATCCTTGAAAACTTATCGCTGCTATGCTATACTCGTAAAAAATAACAAACCACAACCTACTCGTATAACAACAAAATCTATAATTAAACCACATTAATGCTTGCATTGAAAACAAATAAATCATTTGAAAATTGTTAAAACAAAAACACAATATTTTAAAGAAATCAATAGAAATCAAGAAATAAAGAAAATGATGATTTTACAACGTCAAACCATAAAATTTTATGTGAAATGAAAAACTACCTGAATTAAAAGCTTATCTTCTGTAAATAAAAACTAAATATGAGTGAAAAAAAAGAAAAACATTTATTTAATACCCTACAATGGGTGTAAAAAGTAGAATAGTAACAACACAGCTCATAAGTTTTTCTTCCAACGCTCTTTTAAATATCTTTAAAAATTGAAAAAGTTTAACGTTGTTTGTTGAAACAAAGTGAATTCTTAATTTTATCATCGTATTCAAAGTCTGTGGAAATTAAAAAAACAACACTTAAATAAAATCGTAAAACGAAGTGATTTCAAGCCACATACATACACTTCCGATCACTTGAATAGGTTTATTAATTTTTGCTCTTATATTTTAATTTTTCTTCATATAAACTTTAGGAGAATAATGTTTTTTCACTTAAATTAAGAGATATTATGAATAGTCATATTTTAGGAAGAAAAGAATAACGGTACAATAAATAAAAAGTTGTGATATTTTGATTTTACTTCAAAATGCTGCGAAAACAGGTGTAGATTTTGGGTCACTTGAATAGGTTTAATAGGAATAAAATTAGTTTGCTTTTGACCATCGACAGTATAATTAAAATTTTAAATATTTGTGAGTTACTGCAATAATATTTTATATATTTTACGTAAAATGGGGCGTAGCAAGGGATTAACTGAAGAAGGAAGAGGTAAAATTAAAGCATTCAATGAAACTGGCTTAAGCCATAGGAATATCGACAAAAAAATTGATCGCAGCCAGAATGTTGTAAGTATTTTTTTAAGAAATCTGTCCGATTAGTATAAAAACATGAAAGGGCTGACGAAAAAAGCCACAACAGAAGCGGACAGAAGAGTTAATGTAAGAGCTGCCTCAAATTCGAGCGATTTTGCTGCAAAAATTAGACAAAAATTGGGTATCACAGCTATCATAGGCACTGTAAGATGTGTTATTCGACGTTCTAAACATTTAAGGAGATTAAAAATTAAAAAAAAACATCTTTTATTGCTGCTCGTAAAGCGACACGGTCTCATTTTTCACGAGAACACATGAACGATAAAAATGAGTGGTATCGTGTTGCCTTCTCAGAAGAAAAAAATGTTTAACTTGGAAGGTCCGGATGGATACAACTACTATTTCCACGACCAACATAAGGAGGAACGCTACCTTAGTCGTCTCGTCTCTGTGAGGGAACTGTAATGGTGTGGGGGGCGATTTCATATTATGGTACATTTGTTCTTCAATTCCTCACATCAAAAATGAACGCGAATAATTACAAAACAGGTCTTGAAAAGGTGTTTCCATATTTTTCTACTATTTTTAGACCAATTCTTTGGATATTTAAACAAAATAATGCCCCGATACCCAATGCCAGGTTTGTAAAAGTGTGGATTTAAAGCCAAAATGTCGATATATTGATGGGGCCACTATATTCCCCTGTCTTAAATATTATAGAAAATGTATGGGGCTTGCTTTCTCGCAAAGTCTACGAGTCCGGCAGACAATACGAAACCAAATAGGCTTTCATTGGAGGAATTAAAAAAGCTTGGTCCAAAAATTTTATTATCATTAATTGAAAACCTTTATAGCTCTCTCCCAAATGGTATTCTTGAAGTTATATCGAATAAAGGAAGATATACTCCTTAAAAAATCATCAATCATTGTAAGAAATCTTAAAAAATTAAAAAAGGTTTACAAAAAAATCATTTTTTTCCTTAATTTTTTAAATTAATGATAGTAAACCTATTCAAATGACCCAAAAAATTGTGCTGAAAATCATATTCGTTTTGGGAAAAAAATTACTAAAATTCAGTTATTAATTATTGAAACAACTTTTTTTTATTATAAAGTCACATAATCCAATATTTTACCATTTTAGAAAATAACATAACTAAAAACTTAATTACTTTTAGAAAAAAATTAATTTGAATGTAATGAAAATAGTAAACCTATTCAAGTGAGCGGCAGTGTACATATGTACGTTTAAAACAGAAATTAAAATCGCTATTAATGTCTATGATCTCTTATATGTACATGAAGATTGTTAGTGTAAATTTCACACTGTAAAATAACAGAGATAACACAAAAGCGCCTTTAAGAGTCGGCCATTGCTTGACATTGGACAGCAACTATTTGTTTGTTTTTTTTTTTATTTACAATGTAATGATATTACACTTGCATCACCTTTATTTGAAGCTACTGACATAGAAAAACATTATATTCCCAAATATTTACTTTAAGATTACCAAAAACCTTATTGGAAAGTAAAATAAAAAAAAAAAGAAATCGAAATGTACGAGATAAGAAGGAATTATGTTCAAAGAAATATATACAAACGATATTCATTGTTCATCTATAGCGTGATCAACTTAGAGTTTTGGTACTGTTTTTAGTACTTTTTAAAATGTGTAAATTACTACATACATACATACATACATACATAATTGGCCATTACAACCCTGTGTCAGGATTACGGCCTAGCTTCTCGCAGCACTCATGTTGTGTGTGTTAATTTTTTTCCATGAGTACCGGGACCTACAGTTTAAAGTCGACTCCGAACGACAGATTTGAGAAGCTTTTCATGGCAATTAATTACTCCCAGAGCTTTTGCCAGAAGACTGCTGAGAGGTAGTCGCCGAAAGAAATAATTGTTTCATATTTCTTTTTTTAAAGATGTCGGATGTGTAAATTACTGCCTAGAGTAACAGTGGGTAATGTGGTATGGGCTCATGAATTTCTAGCTCTATGAAAGTGTGCATGACGTAGATAGTGCCCATTCTGTGTCATTTTTAAAGAATAAATTGTAACGTCTTGTAAAAAAAAAATTCAAAATAAAAGAAAAGAATTAAAAAAATATTTAGCGAGAAGTAAATTGAAGAATATTAGAAAAAAATTGAAAATTATTTTTTTTAAATGCGTAGAATGAGACATACATGCCGTACTCTATAGCACGATTTAGAGATATCTAGAGCGACATCTTTGCTTTCACCAAAGCAGTGAATAGATCGACTCCACCTCTCGAAGAGTATTGCAAAACAGATCACCGAAGGTTGCCGCCACAAGATAAGTATGTTAATAAATAATTTGGAACATGATGACTTTGAATTTATCACTTACTTCTCATCGGGCAAGTTGAAAATGTGTGACTGGTGCCTAAACAGTCTTCTTTTCACTATTACATTCGTTTTGATTTTGTCATTATTATTTAAATTTATTTTTTTTTATCAAAATCAGCTGACTCAAATATTAGAGATGTGTGCTGTAACATTATCGATAAACAGGTAATGTCATTGTAATACTCTTATACTTAAAGAATACCAAATTAATGTTGTTGTTGCCATAAAATTGCCATTGTTCTTGCCAAAGCCATATAGAAAAAGGGTGCATATTTCACTTTAAAAGAAAAAGTAACAAAAACAAAAATAAAGGTCACATGTAAATACCAAAGAGAAGAATAACCAACCAAAACAACAACACTGATAGTACTCATAGTTACCATAGGTAGTTAAACTCAATTATTATAAAACCATAACTCTCACTTTCTGTTTCATAGTGTGAAAAATGTTATTGAAGAAAATAAAAACAATTTTGAATTTTTCCTTTGGATTGACAAAAAAAAATTCTATTACGTTTTTATGCATTAATACTCTTAAAACACAGGTACATGTCAGGGATGGAAAAGTTGGTACGTTTGTATTTTTTTTGGATACTATTCGACTCCAAAAAAAAAAAAAACCGTGGTACTAATCTAGAAATCTTTCTATCCTCAGGTATTTTTACAATTTTATATTTTACTAGTTAACCCGGCAAACGTTGTTTTGCCATATAAATTTGCTCTAGGAAACCTTTTTTTAGTTCAAATATATTTGATACTCTTCACCGAACTGCAAAACTTAACAATGATATGAGCAATCAATGCCTGCGTTACT
This sequence comes from Metopia argyrocephala, assembly GCA_963576795.1. Taxonomy (NCBI): domain Eukaryota; kingdom Metazoa; phylum Arthropoda; class Insecta; order Diptera; family Sarcophagidae; genus Metopia; species Metopia argyrocephala. The sequence goes on along the minus strand of CAUYWT010000030.1, from coordinate 3,641 downwards.
AATAATTTTAATAAATGATTATCCGCAATTTTCGGTACTTTAGTTTGATAGTTGAGTACTTCTTAAAAAAACCCTTAAACCATATGTATATGTTCTACAGTACCTAGATATACATATCTAGTTTCAAATTTCATCGACGTCGGTACGTTATTTAGGTGAGGCACAAATTTCCCCTTGTGGCGGGTACATCAACATTTAGGGGATGAAAAATAGATGTAAAAATTGACTTTTGTTAACTTAAAGTTTTGTTAAGACACCACCAAAATTTAATCAAATTCAGTTTATTAGTTGGGGATAGGGAGAAATAGCCCTTGTACCGCCCCCTCTGAGTACTTAAAAAAAGGTAAACCATATGTATGCTCTACAATACATATATAGTTTAAAATTTCATCAACGTCGGTACGTTATTTAGTTGAGGCATACATTTTCCCTTGGGGCGGGTCACCTTAACATTTAGAGGTATGAAAAATAGATGTTGACCGATTCTCAGACCTACCCTATATGTTTGGCAACAAACACCGCGACACGAGAATTTTATATATTAGATATACGTATGTATATTGTAGACATGAGCTCAGGGTTCAAACCTCAGCTCTGACATCTTGAAAGAAGAAATATGAAAAAATTATTTCTTTCGGCGGCTACCTCTCAACAGTCTTCTGGCAAAAGCTCTGAGAGTAACTGATGGTCATAAACAAGTTTCTTAATGCTGTCATTCGGAATCGACTTTAAACTGTAGGTCCCGGTACTCATGGATAAAAATTAACGCACACAACATGGGTGCTGCGAGAAGGTAGACCGTAACTTTGACACCGGGTTGTAATGGTCAATTATGTACATACGTATGCATGAATATACTTATATGAAACGAAAGTTTTTACATAAAATATTTCTATAAAATAGTTGTTGTCACTATTTAGTTTAGTCATATATTTGCCTAATATCTTAAGGTTGTGAATAACAATTAAATTAAAGAAAGAACTATATATATTTTTGGTACTCTTTGACACAACTTCCAGCGTGTAAGAGAGGAAGTTTTAGTTGGTAGGTATGCGGATCAGCATTTCCATCGCCCGGAGAAAACAAATATCAGAAACCCCAAATAGAGAACACTTATTTGGTTTCTATATATTCTGAATTGAGAGAAATTTAACAGCAGATCATAACAGTGATACTTGCGAATCCCTTTGTGTAACCCTTTTTATGCTACACCTTTTTATACTACTACTACGACTTTAAATATTTATTTCAAATAATGTCCTACTGCTATAATGTTGTACTAACATCGTCATTGTATGATCCTATTCGTTTGAACAATAGAACATGAATACTGAGAAAATGCAGCAATTTTATTTATAAGCAATTTTAAAGTAGAAGAAGAAAATTTATTGTAAAAATGAATCAAAGTCAGCTGTTTTTGAGTTGAGGGCATTTGATACCATATGCAGATGACATTTTTTTTATAAAAAAAATCTTTTAAAATTTTTGATGTAACGGGCAAAAAGTAAAACTTTTTTTGCCACAAAAGAAAGCACTATATCAGCCTATTTCACTAAAAAATTTGAGTGGTTAATTTTTTTGTTTCACATACAAAAAGACGAACGTCTTAAACCATTCGTCTTCTGGAAACACCTATAAACCACTCATGCTGAAATTTAGCCTCCAGTGCTTAATAACTTTTCACACTGAATAACTGAAATACAAATAACAATTCAAAGAATTTGTGTATATTTTTGTTTCGATATACATATGTACAGTTATATATAATTACCATATTTCAATAAATTAGCGAGACTATAATGTACTAATTACTAGATATTCTACTAATAGCTAAAATAAGTTTTCCACCCTAAAACAGGTTAAAAAAGAACTGGACTTAACTAGAAAATAGCTAAATTGGCAACAAAATTGGAATTAAAAAAGTACTTTCGAAGAACCTTCTTGGTACTCAAATAAAAATATAATTTTCCATCACTTTGTTTCATAAACAAATACACGTTGTGGATTGTATTTGGTCTACACTTTTGAATTTGTAGAGTTGTTTAGTTTAAGAGAAATGCCATGTTCTCTTTATTGAATCATGAACTCAAACACTTGTTGAATTCGTTCGTTAATCTTGTAGTTGTTTTTAAGGTTTTGAAGTTGTTACTGCATAACCAATAAAGTATCGTCAGTACGAATACAATAGTTTAAGCTCTAACAACGTGTTTACGGTTAAGTCGGGGTGTCTTGTGTATGTTAAGTGGTCTTAATATTTAACATGAACGCGTTTTAACAAAAAGAAACCTGTAGTTTTTCTTTTTCTTATTAAGTATCTGTAAGATAATTTAAGTATAAATTAAATTGATAAACGTAAGAAGTAAACAAAAAAAGAAATAAAAAAGTGAACTTGAAATGAAATACATACATTCATTGTATATACATACATATGTTTTTATAATTTATGTTGATTTTGAGCATCTGTGTTATAAAAATATACAGAATATTTATATAAAATTATCACAAAAAAAAAGTTAATGTGCGAATAAACAGAGAGATACACAGTGTGTGAAAGTTTCTCAAAGTATCTCTAAGAAAATATTAAAGTTTAAAATGAAACAGCTGACGAAGTACAGCTCTAAACAAAATAACACAACAACACATGCATCGAGAAAAATTACTGCATAGAATTGAAATGTTGACCTAAAAAATGTTCAAATTTAAGAATTATTGTTATAAACTGAATAATTAATAACCAACATAAAATGTTAGAAATTTTCGTAAAAAAGGGGCCACTTTAATATTTAATTGTTTGAGGATTTCATGAAAGATCCGACAATTAATATATGTATGTAATTGAATATAAAATTAAAGCCATTAATAATTAATAAATAAATTTATAAAATTTGGTTCATTTTAAACGCTGATCGTGTGAATTTACAATTTATTGGCGTATACGGCAATGCTTACTAGTATTTTGCTTGTTTGGTTCTAATGTGGAAATCACGTGAATGCTCGGTATACGTAAAAAAAAAAGAAAAATACACCCATAACATACACATACATATGCATACAAACATATTTATTGTGTCGCAATTAATGAAGACAATACCCTCTAATAAAATAATATAAATAAATAGAATAATATCAGCAGAATTATAAATAAATAACAAATAATTTTGGTTTCTTTTATCTAATTCCCGAAATTCCTGTTGTATTTTATGCGTCGCCATTAGTGCTACTCTCTTAAGCTACGCTTACATTAGACAAATATTTGACGAAAAAATCGTAACCACTATTTGATGAAAATATTTGTTTCTTAATTTTTTATTGCTTTAAATTTGATTAATTAAATATCGGAATAATATTTCATATTCTGTTATGTGATGGAAATCAATTTCGATCTCGAACTTGAAATCGAATGAAATTTCAAGTTGCACTAACTTCCAAGTCTCTTCAAATTTGGAATTCCTTTTCTACCCATTACATTAAAGACTATTGCCTCTATATCCTAGATTATTACAATTTTAATATAATTAAAACAAATAAGTTTGAAAATACAAACGATTTCAATTTCGAACGAAATCGTTTTTTATCACATGCCTGATTAAAATTTATTTTAAAATAATTTAAAAAAATGTTCGGAAAAAACGAAATTTTTT
>CAUYWT010000029.1:0-23769 GCA_963576795.1 Metopia argyrocephala | reverse complement strand
AGGTAGAGTTCGGGTGTTGTCAAAAGGTACAGTGAAACTGGTGTGCCAAATGGTTGAAGAGTCAGCGACGAAAGAAGGCATAGGAGCAAGGATATTTGGGCCTTAGAAGAAATATTCTGATCCTATGAGAAAATTCGCCAATATTTCCCAGGTGAAAGATTATGACATTGAAAGATGGACTGAACAAAGAGTATAAAGAGCAGGAGGACTGTCTGACAGTCAGGCTGGCATATGAATAGTTGGCCTATTAAATTGGCTCAAATATAGTATGGGACTCTTTGGCTAAACTAAACAAGCTGTGTGGGGACAGAAAGGTAGCTTCTACGTTACTGACGACATATCCGGCAAATAAAAATTGGAAGAATATACATACACACCAAGACATATTGGTGATTATCAAATATTAGTATGTCATCAAAAAACGAATGATCAGGAGAAAAGCGCCACCTGTTGGGAAGTAACAGATAACAGCTAAACCTAGTTGGCGAAGACACTCACCACACAATCAACATGCAACGATGAGGCAATTGCTGCTGATCATTCAAGGGTGAGGGTATAACACTGGCCTTTGAATGATAAATTCACAACAATTTGTCTCATTCCTACGGCGCTTAATCTAAATATATAAAATTGAATGTGTGTTTGTTTATTTGTTTGTTTGTTTGTACCTTATAGGAGACCAAACCTCTGGACCGATCTTCCTGAAATGTTCACAGCATTTAACTGGGACTCTGACATGACTAATAGAGTACTTTTTTTTCGACTTACGCCCACTTTTTTTAAATTATGTAATTGCCCCCATATAGTTTTTAAAAGATTTACTTCAAATTGTATACACATTATACTCCAGGCGAAGTATAAATAATAATTTATTACTCCACGCCCTCTTTCACGCCCCTTTTCACGCCAAATTTTGTTTGAAAGTTTCAAACTTTTTGTTCTATTTCGAAATTTTTATTTTATTTTATTTTTTTTTTTGGTAATATATTGCTCTTAATACTGTTAACGTCGTCATATAACTATGAACCACGCCCACTTCACCGCCCCCTTCTCTTTTAATTCAGATACTTGCTTACACCGCTAATAATGTTTGCTCTACAAAATCCTTTTTTTGTAATATGTATATAACGAGGGGGTAGCGAAGCACACCGGGTTCAACTAGTAGTAATATAAGAAAAACAAAAAAAATGTACGTTCTGTCATAAATTTATTGTCCTTTCCAAAAATTCCAATACAATGCACTGCATTTAGTAGGGGTTTCCTTTACCCCTGAGTATTGGTCTCAAAATAAAAAGAAAATATTAGTAACACTAGAGAAGTTAAGGACTGTATAATAAATCTGATGGTCGCAGCACTTAAATGATTAAATTAATTATTGGTTGTTTATAAGTTTAGAAATATTAAAATATGGTAAAATTCTTCAACTACCCTCGCGCTTTTTTATGTATTATTTTGTATCTGATGGTGTTTCTAAAACTTTATTTTTTATTTTTAATTTTTTTTTATTTATTTGTTAAAAGTTCTTTCTCTCAGCCAACGATATTGTATTGAATTCAGAATTTTGTGTGTTTAGAAAGAAGTAAATCTAAAACTGAAAAATAGAAAAAGAAAACCATCCAATACACGTACATTCATTGGCATACAGAATTTAAATATAAAAGTATATCGATATCGTCTTTTGTAACACACAGAGAGAAAAAAGGAACCAATAAATAAGCAGAGATAAGCAAATAATAAATAAAATGTAAAAATGCATAAAATTGAGAATGGATGGAGAAGAATGGCAAGGGGGAGAGGAATGGGGATGGTAGGGGCTTTAGACAAACATTATTATTTTTCATTTTACGATTAATTCACCAAAACCATTAAATTTTTGTAAAATTGCAATTTAATTTACTGTGTACGATTATATCGAAATATAGCTCGATGGTATCCCATTTTCTGTTTTTTTTTAATCATAAATTTTTGGTTATTTTTACCATTTTTTTTTTTATTTTTTTGTGTGTGTTTATTTCATAAATATTTTCTTGATTTAAAATAAATGGAATTTGTAAACCGTTTGCAGCATACAAACGATAAATGTCAAAATGCCAGACTAGGGAAAACGCACATTTAAAAAATGTTGTTCAATATATGGTTGGATGATTGCCGAAGATGAGTGAGTGAGTTCGTAAAAGGATAAATAAATGTATGTTGAAAGGAATAAATGTTTACACACATCCCATAAATTGTTTTGTCATCACATTTACCAGAATGTGTGTGTGTGCGTGGGTAGGTGTTGTTTGGCATTGCGAACAACTTATATAAGAATTTTTCGCAAAAAGAAAAAAAACAGGTCAAAACGAAACTTAAAAATGCTGATACCTTGTCAACTTTTTATTTATTATTTCAATAAAACTGATCACATTCATCACTCATGGCTGTTAAAAAGTTTACATTCAAAGGGAGTGATTCTCCCTTATGGTTAAAACATGAATCGGTATTAAAATTATAAAAATTTTAATAATAAATTTAAAATAAACGAAAATTAATAAAAATTTTAGTCTAAATCATTGCTAATTTCATAAAGAACCTCATTACATAGCAGTTTTAGAAAAGTACATTTCGATTTTTCATAAATATTTTTTTAATAAAGTTTAAAAAAAAAGGTACGGTCACATTAGGCAAATATTTAAAAAAATGTTCTATTTTCTTTTTTATTAAAATATTAATGTCTGTATGTAATAAATGGCCATTACAACCCTGTTTCAGGGTTACGGCCTAGCTACTCGCAGCACCCTATCGTTTTTCTCAGAGCTTTTGGCAGAAGACTGCTAAAAGGTAGTCGCCAAAAGAAATATTTGTTTCATATTTCTTTTTTTCAAGGTACTTATCAGAGCTGGGGTTTGAACCCTCTTGTCTTAATAAGCCAACACACTAACTACTTACTAGAACAAGGCGCTTAACATTACTTCGTCACATCTATATATCTATATACTTATTAAACATTCCAATACAATGTACTGCATTTAGTAGGGGTTTATTCCTGAGTATTGGTCTTAAATAAAAAAATATCAGTAGCCAGTTTTCAAGTAAGTATTAATTTTAAACTGGAAACATTTCGTTAGCAGATACAACAGATAAGAGTTCACATGAATAAGAATGGACACGTTTTCTACTTTAAACGAAGATTCGGAAATCAATTAATTTCATAATTCTAATTATTATAGAAATACGGTACGGTACGGCTTTCATTTTAATTCCAAACCAGCAACATCTAAATGCAAGGGAATCAGACTTTGGTAAGAATCTGGCCAGACGGTGTCATACTTTGGCAGAGGAAATAAGCTGCATTGCACAGTCAAACTTATTTGCCCATTCATTTCTGGAGACATACGATCTATAACCAATATTATATAAACCGTGTGCTTGCTCTATATTAACACTCAGTTCAATAATATATAAAACTAGCTGAACCCGGTGTGCTTCGCTACCCCCTCGTTATATAATAAAATTAACGGCAGTGACGTGGTTCATAGTTATATGGCGACATTAACAGTATTAAGAGCAATACCACCTCAAATTCAAATTTTAAGCAATGCAAGGCAATTTAAATCTGCGATATTTGAATACTTTTCTTAATTTCAATTTGAATGTAAATATATATTTTCTTGGATGCTATGAAATAATTGATACACTTTTATATTATTTTTATTTTTTGATGTATTTGCATGTGTTATGTATGTTAATTCTTGATATCTATGTTTTTGCTTTATTTAATTTTTTTTTTAATTAATTTATTCTATTTTATATGAATGCAAAATCTCTACCCAATACTTTAATATAAGACTCGTTCTTGTTGTATTGTATTGACCAAATAAATAAATAAATAAATAAATAAATAAATAAATAAATAAAATAAATATACTACCAAATAAAAAAAATCCGTTGGAAGGAACAAATTTGTACAAAGAACAAAAAGTTTAAAACTTTTAAATACAGTTAAGCGTGAAAGGGGGCGTGGCGTAAGAAATGTTTATTTATACCTCGCCTGTAGTACAATGTATATAAAATTTGAAGTAAATCTGTTAAAAACTATATGGGAGCAATTACATAATTTTAAAAAAGTGGGCGTAAAAGTGGGCGTGGTCTAAAAAAAGTACCCTATTAATCATGCCGGAGTCCCAGTTAAATTCTGTGAAAATTTCAGGAAGGTCGATATAGAGGTTTGGTCTCCTATAAGGTACAAACAAACAAATAAACAAACACACATTCAATTTTATATATTTAGATTAAGCAGAGAAGATAAAATGGGACAATTAGAAACATGCTGTAGTCACAAATTCACAATGTTTTGATGTGCATTAGATTTAAAACTCTGATCATATTCATTCTTTACGTACATCTTTATTAAAAAACTAAATTTATTTCTACCATATAATCGAAATATTTATTTATATTTCGGAAATACTTTCACATTTTATCTGCATGCGGAATTATTAATGTTTCCGCCAACTAAGGCAAATTCCTCCTGAGCATTTTGGTGTTTTCTTTTTTGTTATTTTACGGAATTGTGTGTGAACGTTTCTAAACAAAATATGGATAAAGAAACTTGTGCAAATTTTTTAGCATAAAAAAGGGAAGAAAACTTTTTTTTTTTGCACTCACAAAGGATTTTTTTTTAGCAATTTTACAATTTTTTTTTTCTTTAAATAAAATGTTATAGATTTCGTATGTGAGCCACTATTTCTGTTTAAAAGTGCAAATATTTTGCACATAAAAATCAAAGCAGATATCTGCAGTAGCAGAAAATATATTGGAATAGTGAGTGTTGTCTGAATGAATTGGTTATTGAGCACCTTAAGCACGAATATATTTTTGATAACACATCTCAGAAACAAAAACTGCAACTAAACTCGCAAATGCATATAAAGCGTAGAACTAACAAGAAAAAATTATTATCGAAGAAATAAAATATATAGAAATACATATACTATATATGTGAATACATTTTTTTATAAATAAAAATACTTTCTTTGTCGATTTTATTGTTACTGCTGTTGCCACGAGGGTAATTTTATAATTTCGGGACGTTTTATATTTCCAGCGCATTAACTTTGGAACAATGCTGTAAGAATATGGTTTTTTTCAGGTTTAAATCAAATGTCCTTCTCATAATATATTTTCCTACTAATAATACGATGCACTGCATGACTAGGTCTTATCGTCTAAGTGCCAGAGTCCTTTACAAAATAATATAGGCTGAGAGACAGAGCTAAGTAAGGTACAGAAACTGGCGTGCATGGATATAAATAGGATTAAAGAGGATAGGTAGAGTTCGGGTGTTGTCAAAAGGTACAGTGAAACTGGTGTGCCAAATGGTTGAAGAGTCAGCGACGAAAGAAGGCATAGGAGCAAGGATATTTGGGCCTTAGAAGAAATATTCTGATCCTATGAGAAAATTCGCCAATATTTCCCAGGTGAAAGATTATGACATTGAAAGATGGACTGAACAAAGAGTATAAAGAGCAGGAGGACTGTCTGACAGTCAGGCTGGCATATGAATAGTTGGCCTATTAAATTGGCTCAAATATAGTATGGGACTCTTTGGCTAAACTAAACAAGCTGTGTGGGGACAGAAAGGTAGCTTCTACGTTACTGACGACATATCCGGCAAATAAAAATTGGAAGAATATACATACACACCAAGACATATTGGTGATTATCAAATATTAGTATGTCATCAAAAAACGAATGATCAGGAGAAAAGCGCCACCTGTTGGGAAGTAACAGATAACAGCTAAACCTAGTTGGCGAAGACACTCACCACACAATCAACATGCAACGATGAGGCAATTGCTGCTGATCATTCAAGGGTGAGGGTATAACACTGGCCTTTGAATGATAAATTCACAACAATTTGTCTCATTCCTACGGCGCTTAATCTAAATATATAAAATTGAATGTGTGTTTGTTTATTTGTTTGTTTGTTTGTACCTTATAGGAGACCAAACCTCTGGACCGATCTTCCTGAAATGTTCACAGCATTTAACTGGGACTCTGACATGACTAATAGAGTACTTTTTTTTCGACTTACGCCCACTTTTTTTAAATTATGTAATTGCCCCCATATAGTTTTTAAAAGATTTACTTCAAATTGTATACACATTATACTCCAGGCGAAGTATAAATAATAATTTATTACTCCACGCCCTCTTTCACGCCCCTTTTCACGCCAAATTTTGTTTGAAAGTTTCAAACTTTTTGTTCTATTTCGAAATTTTTATTTTATTTTATTTTTTTTTTTGGTAATATATTGCTCTTAATACTGTTAACGTCGTCATATAACTATGAACCACGCCCACTTCACCGCCCCCTTCTCTTTTAATTCAGATACTTGCTTACACCGCTAATAATGTTTGCTCTACAAAATCCTTTTTTTGTAATATGTATATAACGAGGGGGTAGCGAAGCACACCGGGTTCAACTAGTAGTAATATAAGAAAAACAAAAAAAATGTACGTTCTGTCATAAATTTATTGTCCTTTCCAAAAATTCCAATACAATGCACTGCATTTAGTAGGGGTTTCCTTTACCCCTGAGTATTGGTCTCAAAATAAAAAGAAAATATTAGTAACACTAGAGAAGTTAAGGACTGTATAATAAATCTGATGGTCGCAGCACTTAAATGATTAAATTAATTATTGGTTGTTTATAAGTTTAGAAATATTAAAATATGGTAAAATTCTTCAACTACCCTCGCGCTTTTTTATGTATTATTTTGTATCTGATGGTGTTTCTAAAACTTTATTTTTTATTTTTAATTTTTTTTTTATTTATTTGTTAAAAGTTCTTTCTCTCAGCCAACGATATTGTATTGAATTCAGAATTTTGTGTGTTTAGAAAGAAGTAAATCTAAAACTGAAAAATAGAAAAAGAAAACCATCCAATACACGTACATTCATTGGCATACAGAATTTAAATATAAAAGTATATCGATATCGTCTTTTGTAACACACAGAGAGAAAAAAGGAACCAATAAATAAGCAGAGATAAGCAAATAATAAATAAAATGTAAAAATGCATAAAATTGAGAATGGATGGAGAAGAATGGCAAGGGGGAGAGGAATGGGGATGGTAGGGGCTTTAGACAAACATTATTATTTTTCATTTTACGATTAATTCACCAAAACCATTAAATTTTTGTAAAATTGCAATTTAATTTACTGTGTACGATTATATCGAAATATAGCTCGATGGTATCCCATTTTCTGTTTTTTTTTAATCATAAATTTTTGGTTATTTTTACCATTTTTTTTTTTTATTTTTTTGTGTGTGTTTATTTCATAAATATTTTCTTGATTTAAAATAAATGGAATTTGTAAACCGTTTGCAGCATACAAACGATAAATGTCAAAATGCCAGACTAGGGAAAACGCACATTTAAAAAATGTTGTTCAATATATGGTTGGATGATTGCCGAAGATGAGTGAGTGAGTTCGTAAAAGGATAAATAAATGTATGTTGAAAGGAATAAATGTTTACACACATCCCATAAATTGTTTTGTCATCACATTTACCAGAATGTGTGTGTGTGCGTGGGTAGGTGTTGTTTGGCATTGCGAACAACTTATATAAGAATTTTTCGCAAAAAGAAAAAAAACAGGTCAAAACGAAACTTAAAAATGCTGATACCTTGTCAACTTTTTATTTATTATTTCAATAAAACTGATCACATTCATCACTCATGGCTGTTAAAAAGTTTACATTCAAAGGGAGTGATTCTCCCTTATGGTTAAAACATGAATCGGTATTAAAATTATAAAAATTTTAATAATAAATTTAAAATAAACGAAAATTAATAAAAATTTTAGTCTAAATCATTGCTAATTTCATAAAGAACCTCATTACATAGCAGTTTTAGAAAAGTACATTTCGATTTTTCATAAATATTTTTTTAATAAAGTTTAAAAAAAAAGGTACGGTCACATTAGGCAAATATTTAAAAAAATGTTCTATTTTCTTTTTTATTAAAATATTAATGTCTGTATGTAATAAATGGCCATTACAACCCTGTTTCAGGGTTACGGCCTAGCTACTCGCAGCACCCTATCGTTTTTCTCAGAGCTTTTGGCAGAAGACTGCTAAAAGGTAGTCGCCAAAAGAAATATTTGTTTCATATTTCTTTTTTTCAAGGTACTTATCAGAGCTGGGGTTTGAACCCTCTTGTCTTAATAAGCCAACACACTAACTACTTACTAGAACACGGCCACTACAATCATCAACCAATTAAATTAGATCCACAGATAAATTTTGTTAAACTTTTGGTGGATAATTCAATTAAATTCAATCTAATTAAAGCGTTTCAGATAGTCTTGGGTTTTTCTTCTTAGTTCAGCTCACTTTAATGAACTATGTCGCTCATTTAGTTCAATAGCTCACTTACTTAGTTCAATAGCTCATTTAGTTCAATATTTTCATTTGGATCATATTAAACTTTTTTTCCACTGGTACTGCTCATGTTGTGGGCATCAATTGTATACGTAGTTTGCCTTTAAATTCAAAAGTAATCGTTTATCAATTATCATACTCTAGTGAAATTCAGGTATACAAATTAATTTTTGCCTTACAGAAAAATTTAAAGAATTTTGTAATTAAATAATATACAATTTTATTTTCGATCACAAAAATTACTCATGTATGTACATACATGCACGAATTTATTATTATTGTAATTGCAAAATTGGTTATTATCTAATTATTTAAAATATTTTATTAAAAATGCTAATTTTTATTCAAATTCGACAGTAAAAAATAAATATAATTCCCTTTTATATTGTTTCTACAATTATCATAAAAATCGTTAAATTTCCAAAAATGTAACGTCCTATAAATTTTCTGGCAGCTGAGTATATTATTTGCAGCTGGCATTACCAATTAGTATGTACCTTCAACATAAAATGTCAAAGAATAAAAAAGATTCAAGAAAGAAAGAGAACGAACTAATAAGAAAGATGAGCGAAAAGAAACGTGGATTCACAAGAAAGAAAGAAAGAAACATGAACTACTGAGCTAAAAGATCATATTGTAATGAACGGCTCTGTTAGCTCACTTGAGTGAATAGCTCAGTTGAACCAGTTCGTTCATGAGCTACACAACTTTAATTTCAGTTGAAACAAAATGTATCAGAACTTTTAAAGAATTTCAACAAGACTATTAACAGCTTGCTAGAAGCCAAAAATCAGATATTTTATATACACTTGGCAGGCATATTTATAAGACAAATTCTTTAAAACGGCACTGAGGCAATTGTTTAAAACGTCCAATTTTTTTTTTATTATCAACTCACTTGAAAATTATGGTCATGATGATATAACACATTCGTTGACAAATAAGAAGAAAGTTTTTTAACTGAAATTGACTTGGGAGTACTCAGGTTTGTGGTAATGATGGTATCCTGAATATATCGTCGCAAGAATTAAAGAACGCCGTAACTGGCAAAACATTTAATGCTCACTAGAGCCAAAAAACCTGTATGAAAGTAGAAAGAAGGCACTGGTATTTTTCTAAACGCAGACGGCGTAAGTGAATTTCTTTTCGTCATAGAAATCTGAGATTTTCTGATAAAAATGATCAAAAAACGTATTTTCGATTTCTTGTCAGTTACAGCATTCTTTAATTCTTGCGACGATATTAATGATGTCACTCCAGACTGACGACTTTATTTTTTAATAAAGTTATTCAATTTTTGTATACAGAACTCTCTTTTCCCTACACTTCAAAATAGAAGAATCATTTTAATACCCAAAGGTAAATGAGATCCAAAATTATTAACCAGTTACCGCCCAATTAGTTTGCTTAATACTTTTGATAAATTATTTGAACAAAAAGAAACATATATTTATATGGCACCATGAATAATGACCCCAAAGAAAAATGGCCCCAACGCATAAAATGAAAAAAGGCCCCATTTTTGGGGCAATCTTTCAAAATGAAAAATCTCCCCAATAATCATTATGATATTTGGCCCCAAACTAAAGTCAAAATTACCCCAAAAATAAGCAAAGTTTGAAAAAAGAAAATAACTTAAAATAAAGTAATTTCACAAAAGGCTTTAAATTTTTTTTAATAAAGTTTTTAATTCCATCAAAAAAAAGAGAAATATATTAATTAAACCCTTTTAGGCCAATTATTACAACTTGCCGTTTGTTAAAGTTAGGATTTTATCAGACAGATATCTTGCTTTTTGTTATTGCGAGTAAACTTTAACCTAAAGTGTTCGATATAATTATTGGGAAGATTGCCTTGCCTTTTGGTTAAAGTTTACTTGTAACAACAAGAAGCAAATTATCTGTCTGATAAAATTCTACCTTTAACTAACGGCAAGTTGTAATAATGGGCCTTATACGTACATTAATTATATTTTCTTAACGAATGAATACAAAAACAAAATTTTAATTTTATTTACTTGTTTCTTGTACCTTTTTATATTTTACTCATTTTATGAAAAATGACCCCAAAATAATTTTAAATTATTTTGCAATATTATTAAAATTTGGGGCCATTTTTCAAAATCCAAAATAGCCCCAAAGCAAGAAATTAAAAATTACCCCAAAAAAATAGAAAAATTACCCCAAAATTTCGTGTTGTTGTGCTCCATTAAAATTTTTGGCGTCACTTTTCATTTTCGGGTTGGGGTCATTTTTCTTTGGGGCCATTTTTCAGGGTGCCTATTTATATGAAGGTTCCACATACAAGTTTTAGACCGTAGAGATGCAGTCCATCACCTCAAAAGAGTAGTTAAAAATATGCGATACAATAAATGGATTCGGTACTTCACAGGAGATTATTTTTAGACATTTTAAAGACATTTAACATTATTTGGCATGCTAGTATGATTAAAATCATTACATGGCTTTTTTAGATGTTGAATGAATGGTCAAACCAACACGCTGTTCTCGATCGAAATTAAAATCGACAAAAATTTTCTTTTCAGATTAATTAATGAACTGGCGTCTACCACAAGTATACTAAAATTTGAATCCAATGAAATGAATAAAACGATCGAATAAAATATAGAAATATAAAGAAAGTTTTTGAATTACTGGTAGGAATTTCATACTCGTAATAAGAATGAAATTTCAAAAAGAATGTATTTTCCATTATGGATCTATTAAATGGCCAGTGTAGATATGAATGTTTTAATTTACATTCATGTCAAGTTTTCTTATTTCAATTTTATTTATTCATATATATGAGCATTAAATCTAAATGAAATAGTTGAAATAGTTGTATTTTCCAATTACATTTCTATTTAAACATTTATTTAAAATAAAAATAAAAAACGGCAAATAAAAAAGTACATAACAGTATTCAAATTAAGCAGGTAAATGAAATGTTCAAATAATTTTTACAAATACATACATATGTACTCCTGTAATTAACACTAGATTTACCACACCAGTCAAAAGGACTGGTTTTGATTTATTTACCACAAATATTGACTTTGTGTGAATATTTTTTCCCAAAACTAGTGTATGATTTTTATAACGACAACAAAATATAATTAATTTGATAACTTGTTTTGATTTTGTGTCCACAGATTAAAAATAAATTTTTATTTTTTCTACTTATACCGGTACCAGTCATTTTGACTGGTGTGTTTTTTCATATCATCAATCGATTTTTGTTTAGATTTAGCATACACTACAACCTTTTTTCGTGTTCCCAACGAGAAATATTATTGAAGAGGAGGTCAGCAGTGCCTTCTTACTATTGATAGACCACCATATATTAGACTATATAAGAACTTGCACCGAATCAGAAGCTTCTAGAATTTTGGGGAAAAAGTGGACACTTTCACAAGAAAAATTGAAGTCCTCATTGGAATTCTGTATACACGTGTTGCATACGAAGCAAAAAGTTTAAAACTATCGTATGTGTGGATCAAAAAATGGGCTCCTGAATTGTTTTCCAAAAGTGTGAGTAGGCATGGGTTTACAGAAATTTTACGGTTCATTCGGTTCGATAAAAGAAATGAAAGGAGTCAACGCTTACAAAATGATAAATTTGCGTTAGTGTCGACTGTTTGGGATAAATTTATTGCCAACAGTCAAAACTGTTTCAAACCGGGACCATATATTACAGTCGATGAGTAATTGTTTCCTACGAAGGCCAGATGTAGTTTCACACAGTATACGCCACACAGACCAGATAAGTTTGGGATCCAATTCTGGCTGGCGTCCGATCTTGAAACAAAGTACGTAGTAAATGGTTTTCCTTATCTAGGAAAGGATGAGACACGAGATTTGTTAACACCTCTCAGCGAATATGTAGTAATCAGACTAATGCAGCCGTATACATGTCTTTCTTTACCCTCCAAATTATTAGAAAAAATACTATGCTGGTGGGTACAGTACGTTGTAACAAACGGGAACTGCCAAAAATTTGTAAAGACAAGAAAGATGGTATGGCTCGTTTTTCAATATTACTATATGCAACACATGAATGTACTCTAATAGTTTATAAGAGTAAGCCCAACAAAAAACTCGTTTTATTGAGTCTAAGCGTCAAAATTGATACAGACAACAGCTGAAGAGCTTACTTTTGACTTTCAGTCTTCAACCCAAGATATAGCAAGTGAAGCTGATCGTCCAACATCCAATATTCAAAAAAAAACCCCATCCAATACGTAAATGGTGACAAATCGGGTTCTGTAATAACAATAAGACAACGATAAATTGCGATGTCTGCAAAAAATATGTGTGCGGAAAATGCACAGAAAAAAAGTTTCTATTTGTAAAAAATGTGAAAATCCATAATTATTTTGAATAATAACTAAAATACAGCTCCTGACTTCTTATTTATTTTATATTTCTGTTTATTAATTTATTATTTTTAATAGCAGATACAAATTCTACACATTGAAAACACTTATTTTTTAATTCCAGTCAAAATGACTGGTGTTGGTATAAATAGGTATAAAAATTTGTTGGTAAATCTAGTGTTAAAGAACATATTGCAAAAAAAATATATTCTAATCAATGGTTAAAAAGACCACTTGGAGGAAAAAATCGAAATACGAACAAATAAAAGTACGATTCCTCAAAATGAGAAAAACTTTTTAATTTAACCTGAAATGTATCGAGAGAAGCAAAAAAAAAACGAAAGAATTTTCATTTAATTTACCAGAGCAGTTGCAGAGAATAAATAGAAAAACATAAATAAATATGTCTGTACGTTGTGGTCAATTTCTAATTGTTCTTCAGTTTTTTTTTTTTTTTCTTTTCATTTTTTTTTTGTCTATAAAATTTGTATTTCAATGCATCTGCAAACAATTGAGTGAAGCCAGGCCATCCTTATACGGTCAGAAGAAAATTGTTGCCTTGAAACGAAACAATTCGGCACAATTCTTTCTCAGAAAATGAACATCCATATTTATATCTCTGTGTATGTTAATTGTTTCATTTACATACAAACACACATGCAACTACTGTACATCCTTAGGATTATGTGCCAGTACAAGAGATATATGGACACTAGTATTAATTGGTATTCAATATTCATGTTGCTGTCAATGTAACTGGAACTAAAGTCGTTGCAAAAAAACAAAAAAAAAAAACAAGAAACAAAAAAAATTAACAGCAACAACAACAACTTACAAACGAGTGACTTTATTGACCAAGTCAACTGATATCAAAAGAGCAAGACAATATAAAACCAACAAGCACCCACACAACAACACACAAATATGGGCATTTTATAAATGTATGTAACGGGTGTTACACAAGTTTAGTTCATAATGAAACAAAGAAAGTTATTTTTATTATCAATTAAATTAACTTTATTGGATAGAAAATTTAATGTTACTAAAGTCGTGTTTCGCCAATAAAATTGCATGTTTTGTTTGCCATGTGTTCAACTGTCTTTGGTCTGTCGACATAGACACTTGATTTTAAATATCTCCAAAGATATAATTAAATAAGACACGATATTAGTGGCCATTATGTGAAATTATTCCCTCATGAAAAATTTGTTTTGGGTAAATTAACTATAGCTGGCATGTGGCTCCTTTCTGTTGGAACTATATCGTCGTGCGGGAGTTTAAGTGCTCTATACGCCATTCTATATTTTTTATATATCTCGAGTTAATGAAGCGACTTTAGGTTTTCGACCCCAAATTTTTCAAGTCTGCAATTTGTTTTCGGATATCTCATCCAGTTTCGGATTTAAATAGCCAAAAGCAGATTGAAGATTTTAATAATGTTGTTGTCAAAAATATAAAGTGGCATCATTAACTCGAAAAATGGAAATATGAGAAATGGCGTATAGAGCACTTAAACTCCCGCACGACGATATGTCAACAAGATTAATGCGAGAAAAAATGTTTAAGGCATAAAGATATAAACTAGTGACATCACCAGCCAATAAGTCGCATTAAAGAGTAATTTTCAGGTATTTCAAAAAAATTGTGTGAATTATCTTCAATCCAAATGCGAAAATTTTTCTTATTTACTAACTCATTCAACCAAAAATAAGCTTCATAGGAAAACACAATATTTAAAAATTCAGTGTCAGTATTAATTTGTTCTTTAGCTCATTCGCCGAAATCAGGGCATATATTTGCCCATAATTATGAAAGTGGTCTAAGTCAAAAATTAAACCACAAATTTTTGGTATCGGATCATTCCTTTCTGCCAAATGACCGTGATTTTGGCTTAATAGAAATGAACATAAAAAAGCAAATTCCTTATACAACCCTGAGCTTTATTATAAATTGATAGAAAAGTGCAGAAGAAGCAATAAATTTTCGATAATCACTTGAAGAATCAATAACAAGAAGAGTAAAAAATATCGCGGGTGAATTTGTCTCTTAGCTACAAATTCAATGGATGAGATTCTTGAAAAATGAACCTTATAAAATGTTTTATACAACTTCTTTAGATGATACTAAATGTCACGTTTTGGATCTTTCTCCTATAAGAGGAAGACCAAAAACATACGGAAATATTAAATTACTTCCATTATACACCACCATTAGACAAGTATCGGAAAAAAACATAAAGATATTTTGAGTTTACTACCGTACATCCTTCCAGTTTTTCAGGAACATTTTAAGAAGCTTAAATACTCGCAATATTGATAAAAATGGATTATTGTTGAAAAATAATTAATAAATGTTCAGTCAAATTATTGTTTTAAATAAAACTCAAAGTTCTTTAATGCTTTAAGTCATTTATAGGACATTCAGTTAATTTTCAAAATGGTCTAAGTCAATTCAAACTTTGAAAACAATATTATCGTATGAAATTCGCACAAAATTTCATATTTATAATAAATTTCCATCAATTAAGACCAATAAAATTATAAATTAAAATGTCGCATAAGGTAAAAACATTTTTTAATTTATTCCAATGTAAATCATTAAATATCTCGAAACATGTAATATATGACTTAGACCACTTTCATAATTATGGGCACATATGATGTTCCTCTGGCTTCAAATCCTACATATGAATTTTTTGAAAACTCTTAAGCCAAGATCCTTTTTGTAAAACCTTCCACCTGTACAGTAGCTACAGTTCCTTCAGCGCGCACTGATCAGTGCCTTACGGGATACACATTATCAGTAATAAACCTCTTACAAAAACGATATATTGTTCATGTTATTATTCAATTTAGTTGCTGTTAAGAATGATTATATACGCAAAAACTTAACAGAATCTTTATTTTGATAAAACAATTTACAAGCCCTGCTCTGGTATAAGTCTATTCAAAATTAAATATCGAACAAAAACCAACTATCAGCTTTTAAACCGGTTGTCAAATTTAACAGCGTTGCCTTTATATGTACACACATATACAGTAGGGAGCAAATATGCTTAACAAATGCAAAGCAT
This sequence comes from Metopia argyrocephala, assembly GCA_963576795.1. Lineage (NCBI taxonomy): Eukaryota > Metazoa > Arthropoda > Insecta > Diptera > Sarcophagidae > Metopia > Metopia argyrocephala. The sequence continues at coordinate 7,891 of CAUYWT010000029.1, read as the reverse complement.
AAGCACTTCAAACAGAATACAGTTTTTTGTATTAAAAGTATTCACAATATAAGATATTCATAAACTTATCTTTTTTTACTGATTTTCTTGAATTATCAATCTATTCTAACAATAAATAAATTTGATAACTTAGAAAATTTCGCTAAGAAATCGTCGTGGGGGAGTTTATGTGCTCTATCCGCCATTTTATATATCTGGAGTTAATGATGCCACTTTAGGTTTTTCACACCAAAATTTTTAAAACCTGCAATCCGTTTTCGGCTATTTTTCTCCGAAACTGGACACGATATCCGAAAACGAATTGCAGACTTGAAAAATTTTGGGTCGAAAACCTAAAGTGGCATCATTAACTCTAGATATATAAAAAATTAAATGAAATAAACTCCCGAACGACGATGTGTTATTAAACTTCTCCTTGAACCACCAGCTAGTTTATGGCTTTCATACATAAACTAAATTATGCATCTGCTTTGAAGCTTGACAAAGGGTCAGTATTACTGAAGAAGGCAGAAAGTTAAAAAAAATACAGACTTCTAGATCCACCCTCGTTTATGAGAATAATAAAATGGAATGGTGTTTTAATAAAACAGAATATTTTATGTGAAATACATATTTAAAAAAAGTAGGCAAATATAGTTGTACGAATTGATTTTGAGTTGATGATGTAGTTGAAGTGTCAAAGGGATGTCTTTTGTAAATTTTTTTGGTAGCTGGGCAGTGGAAACTTTTATGTAAAAAAATGAAGTCAAATTTGTTTTATTCTTTAATATAAAAATAGTTTGGCTTTTAGCAAAAATTTTTATACAATTCACAAAAATTAATTGTACAAGAGCACAAATTTTGTAATAACGCATTTAAAAAATTTTCAGTTGGTACAAACTTGCTGGACAGTCGTCCAAAGAAGCTGAGGAAGCAAGAAACAAGGACACTATAATTATTGTGAACATTTAACCAGAAAAAAATTAAGAATTCATACAAGTACTGACTGGCTGCATAGGTGTTTAACATTATCTGATAGCATTACATGAAGTTTGCCTAATCCACCTAAAACTAATAAAAAGATGTTTAATAGATGAAGTATTATACATACATACATAATTGGCCATTACAACCCTGTTTCAGAGTTACTGTAGGTCCCGATACTCATGGATAAAAATTTACACACACAACATGAGTGCTGCGAGAAGCTAGGCCGTAATCCTGACACAGGGTTGTAAAGGCCAGTTATGTATGTATGTATGTATGTATTATAATTAATATTATAATATTAAAAATTAAAATTAAACTTCATGTTTGAGATCAAATTATAGGTGAAATATACTAAATTATCATATGTATGTGTGTATGTGTATGTACATTAGTGTGTCCCAAAAAAAAATTTTTTTTGTTCCCCCACCTCTTTTTGAAAGCTTATAGGGTAAAGTATTTTTGTGATTTTTTTCAGATTTTTCGGAAGAGGTTTAGAGGTCGCTAAAATCGAATTTAACCAAAAAATCGGGGTTGCTCGACTTTTTTTGAATTTTGCGCATTACTCGGCCCATTAGCACGATTTTCTTTGTTACTAAGTCAATTTTTTTAAAGAAAACTGTTCAAACTTTACTTCTCTGTGCAGATATTATAAGTTTCGGTAATATTTTTGCTCATTTGAGTACCCTTTAAGTCATTTTTCTGTAAATTTAGCATAAATTTTAAAAATAATGCTTTGTAACTTTTAAAATTTCTATTGAAGTTAAAAAAACTAATGATTCAGTTTAAAATGTGGATAAATTCTGAGTCATTTAAAAGAATAAATATTGAATTTGCTCTTACCGTTCCAAAGTTATGCACAAAAAATCTAGGCAGATTAATTCTCATACCCAAAAAAAAAAAATTAAAAATTATTTTGTTTATTAGCTTTCAGTTACACTCGTTTACAGCCAAAAAATACTAAGAACGCCACATGCCTAGATAAGTTAACTGGGACCTCCTGAGCACGAAAAACGCTGTCATGATTTTTTCCTAAGTACCGTTTTTTAGATAACGGTACTTTTGTGAAACTTATAATCTCTGCACAGAGAAGTAAAGTTTGAACAGTTTTCTTTAAAAAAATTGACTTAGTAACAAAGAAAATCGTGCTAATGGGCCGAGTAATGCGCAAAATTCAAAAAAAGTCGAGCAACCCCGATTTTTTGGTTAAATTCGATTTTAGCGACCTCTAAACCTCTTCCGAAAAATCTGAAAAAAATCACAAAAATACTTTACCCTATAAGCTTTCTAAAAATGCTGGGGGACCTATAAAATTCAAAAAAAAATATTTTTTTGGGACACACTAATGTACATATATCATCAGTTCTGGTTAATAGTCTTTGCATACTTTGATACATTTGATGCTCCCCATAGTGCGGCACTTTTACAAACGTGACAATATATGGTTGTCATATGCTTCTTTGAGTAGTGACAAAATGTTCAATATGTTCTCTTTCCCTTTCCTAGAGAAGATTCTTCACAGGAAAGAACGAAATATGATAGAAATGAGAGAGTGTTTTCTGAAAAAACTCTCAAAATAACCATAAAAAATAAGTTTTTGGATATAACTTGTAACCCTTACGGTCACTGGAAATGTAATTTTAAGATTTCTTCGAAATGAAAGTTGTAATAATTTAATTGTTTTTTTAAATTTTATTTTATTTGTATGCCATTTGAAACTTTTAAACAATTTTACAAATGGATTAACAATGTAAATATAAATTAGCAGAAGCTTACAAATTCTTTTCATATGAAAAAAAAACTCCATGAAAAATTTATTCAGGAACTCACTGTTTCATTTAAGTAGAAAATGCACAAAATGTGATTTAAATTAAGAAGAAGAAGCCTTTTAATTTAATTTGTATATGAAGATTTTTTGTGTAAACTTTAATATGCTCATGTAAGAATTAAATTCACCAGAAATAAACAGAAAACAAGAGCCAATATATGAATCAGTTGTTCAGACAACATTTGAAAGCATTGAACAGCTTAAAGTAACAAATCGTGTAAATTTACGTGAACCAATTAAAAGAGAATAAAAAGAATCTGCAAAAAACCTTCTAAACGTTTTGATTTCATTTACAATGTCCCATAATGCTTTCAATGATAATCAACTCAAATGTATCACTAATCTTATAACAGAGGAGGACATTTACTTTCTAACATTTGCACATACGACAGAGACAATTAATCTTTAGAGAGTAAAACGAATTTTATCGACCCTATAAAGCAAATTCTCGAAATGCACGAAATTGTTCTTTTTTTAAATTTCTTAATTTGGAAATTTGGAAACCAATTTTAAAAATTTACAAAACTTTTCTTTTAAACGATAAAAAAAAATAATTAAAACGAAAGCTTAAAGCTGTAATTAATATCACTGTAGGGTGTATTTGATTATCGTATCGAGCTTAAACAACTTTGCGTTTTATATGTCTGTGATTTCTTTCTTTATTTTGTTGTCCAGTTAATCTCTTTCAGTTTTACAACTGCTGCTGAAATATAAAATAAAAGTCGACGATAAGTTAAGCACTAATTAAATGATTCAATGATTTTCTTTACATTCATTTCGAATATTATTCGTTTGGTCTTTGTCTGTTTTCTAATTCCTTTTATTGTGTTCAGTTTTTTTTTTTTTAATATGTTTCTCTTACTCTTCCTATTTCTTTTGTTTTATTTATTTTTCTTTCATTTCGTTAATTTTTTTTTTTTTTTTTTGTATTCTTTTCTTGATTGTTTTTATGTGCAAACAAGCAATTTAAGTGTAACTCCTTCAATTATTTGCCCAACATGAGCCTTAGCGTGTGTTCAATTAGGTTTCACTGTCAGCACGAATGTGGTAGCATTCGGTAGCTTGAGTCCTCTTAAATGTGACACAAGTACACCCACCCGGAAAGAGTATCACCCATATGATGTTGTAAATTGAAAAACCAAAAAAATTAAGAAGGAAAAAAAATTTTTATTACAGAGAGGCACTAAATTAAACAGTGATTTTCATTTCTTCGCAATGCAGTTCACATTCTCTCAATTCTTTATAGACTCATTCTGGTGGTTATTGTTTAAGTTGTTGTTGTTGTTTTTGCTTTTTAACGGACTCTGGTACCACACACTTGCAACTTAAGGATTTTCAAGTGCCTGTGGTTTGAAAATGAAAATTGAAAAGGAATTCGTTGAATGTTTTGTTACTCATTTCGTTGCTCATTTTAATCTTTTTATTGTTGTTGGAATTAATGTCCTCACCACAATGTTGGTGAGTTAATTTAGTCATTTAATGTTGTTGTTGACGTATGCACCCAGCAAACACAAAAGCTTCAATTCAAATACATCAAACATACAGCCAGGCCCACGATATCGAATCGTGTAGTTTTAAGCGACAAACAGCTGATTTGCGGCACACTAATTTTTGTGTCGCCAAAAATAAATGCGATTGGTAACACAAAATTTTTTTACACACATATACATAAATAAACAAAATCGGAATAAGTTTGTTTAATACATTTCTGTCAAGTTAAACTAGCACACGGTTGCATTTTTTACTGTACAATTTAAGCATTTCAGCGCTTTTTTGTGTATATTCGCGATTATTTTTTGATATGTTGATATGGGAGCTTTGTTGTTTATTTGCATTACGTTGGTAACGTAAAGCAAAGCGAACGATAAAGTGACAATTAGTGGGCCGCAGTTTAGATTCACAGTGAGTGACTGAGTTTCTTTCGCTTAAGTTTTCTTTCGATATCGTGGGCCTGGCTGATAATTCTTCATTAAAAGGGAAAAAACATTTTTTCAATAAAAAAGAATATTCAAATTTCCTGTCTCATAAGTAATAGAGCTCTTGTGTTTGAGTATTTGGACTTGTACTAAAATTTACTCAAATTGAGAAGAAAATTGAAGGGCGTGAATTTTGTGTCTTTGGTTCTTCTCTGAGAAACCATCTCTCAAACCAAATCTATGCTTGAAATTTGTGTTGGAACTCTACACCATCAATTTCGTCAATTATATATACATATGTATGTATGTATATTAGGGTGTCCCAAATAAAATTAAAATTGGAATTCGTGGGAAGATCATTCTTAATTTGGATACTCATAAGGTAAAGTATTTTTGAGAATTTTTTTCAGATTTTTTGGAAGTGGTTTAGAGGTCGCGCAAATTGGTTTTCAATCAAATTTTTAGCTTTTTGGGCTCTATTTAAATTTTGGTTATGAATTGGTAAAAAATCGATCATTTCTCGGCTTCTGAGTCAATATTGTTAAAGAAAATATTCCGAATCTTTAATTTCATGTGCATAAATAATAAGTTTCGGCAATTATTTTGCACATTTTGATACATTATATAACAGTTTTTCCAAAATTTTCAACAAATATCGAAAACAATGGTTTATAACTTTTAAAATTTTTATAAAGACTAAAAAAACTAATGACAGTTTAAAAGATTATTAAGTTTTAAATAAGATAGCAGAAAAAAAATAAATTCTCTTTAACCGTTCTCGAGTTATACCCTTTTAAAGCTTTGCACCCATTTTTAATACTATAAAATGTGAACTAGGTTGGCATCGGAATTAAATATACAAAAATTTAATAAACAACAATAAAAAATTAGATATTTTAAAAATGATTTATTTGGGTTATTGGGATGCTGCTCTATACTCCGCAGTAAATGCTGACAGTTTGTTTCAGAAGTTGTGATATTAAAATAACTACTAGCCAAGGCTACACCACGTTCTGCGACATCATTTACAACTTGCAATTATTGACTTTATGTTTGGCTTCCTGGAATGCCTTAAAAAACAGATAAGTGCAGGACGGTAAAATAGCGGTTTTTGATTAGTGCTTGAGATAAATTTTACGGCTTGAGATAAAAGGTTTTATGCTGGAATCTAACTGAAAATTTTCAAATTATGTGTGCGGACACGACAAGCTCCAATACAGGACGACGGATCGGGGCATGCGTTTTACTTCTCCAGAAATTAAAAAAAGACTTAATATTTTTGGCATGTCGCCACCATATGTTGGATCCAATTGTTGGATCAGCGTTTAGCGCCCTTAATATTGAGGATCAAATTACATCCCCACAAATTAAAATGTTTGTCACTCTTCAGCAAATGGGGGCTAAAAACAATTTTTCGGATTGTTCGAACCACGACATTGTTGGAAAAATTATCCCAATTAATTATTATTGATACGAAAAGATCTAATAATTTTTGTAAAAGGGAAGCTGGAGAATATGCACTAAGGGAAGATTATAAAGAAATACACAACTGAGCCTAATTTTTTTGGGTGATAGACCTGAGCACCATCCAACAATAAAATCTCCTGGAGCTATTAACCGAGCTCGCTGGATGATGAAAATTATATACTCTCTAAAAATATGTATTTTTCGAAAGCAGCTACAACCTTTTATTCAAAATTCAGAAGTTGATGCCTTCTGATTCAGACTTTCAACATTTACTGCAGAGCATAGAGCAGCATCGCAAGAGCCCAAATAAATGATTTTAAGAAATCTAATTTTTTATTGTTGTTTATAAAATTGTTGTATATTTTAATTCTGATGCCAACCTAGTTCACACTTTATAGTATTAAAAATGGGTACAAAGCTTTAAAAGGATATAACTCGAGAACGGTAAAAGAGAATTTATTTTTTTTTCTGCTAACTTATTTAAAACTTAACAATCTTTTAAACTGCATCATTAGATTTTTAGTCTTTATACAAATTTTAAAAGTTATAAACCATTATTTTCGATATTTGTTGAAAATTTTCAAAAAACTGTTATATAATGTATCAAAATGTGCAAAATCATTGCCGAAACTTATTATTTATGCACATGAAATTAAAGACCGGAATATTTAATTTAAAAATATTGACTCAGAAGCCGAGAAATTATCGATTTTTTACCAATTCATAATCAAAATTTAAATAGAGCCCAAAAAGTTAGAAATTTTATTAAAAATCAATTTGCGCGACCTCTAAACCACTTCCAAAAAATCTGAAAAAATTCTCAAAAATACTTTGCCTCATAGCGGTCCAAAATAAGATTGATCCCCAAAAAAAAATTTTTTTTGGGACACACTAATGTATATATATGTAGATCATCTACTAGAAAACTCTTAAAATTGAGTAAGTAAGGGTTGCGTGGATATATGCTATAAAGCATTGATGCCGAAGATAGTAGTATTGGTGAGAGTGACGAAATGTAAGACACAGAAGTTCTGCAAGTGTACTTTGTCTCTCCCACTCAACAAGCTGATTTCCTATTGGTTGATTGACGATCAAACAAAAGAGCGTAAGTATATGTGTGAGTTTAATTTGCTGATATCAGCCACTACTGGGCATCTTTGCTATAAAGTAAGCTTTTGATTTAATTAAAATAGGGCAAATGAAGCACAGCGTGCTTTGGGTTTGATTAGTATATTCACTCTTATAAACAATGGTATAGAAAACCAAAAGTAATAGCAATATATAATATTTTTATCAAACTACCACTTATTTTGAACTTGTGATTAAATTGAATGCGATTTGAAAAGCAAATCTAAATCACTTATGACACTTATATTTATATTTCTTGAATGAGTGAAATAGCAACAACGTGCGTATGAAGTACAGATACTATTTGTTTTCTGTTTTATTTTGTAAAAAAAAAATCGCTCCAATATCTTTTTAAAGACTTTTATGGAATTTTAATAATTAATTGTCTTGTCATCCTAGCTCCACAGGCCGAAACATAGAGAGAGAGAGAGAGAGACAAAGAGAAATTAAATTAAGCGTATAAAGATTTGTTCTATGAACTAAGCCGTGGCTGCCCTATGAACGTGTTACACAAAGACAGTCTCAGTTTAAACTTGAAACATATGCTACGTTACTAAAAATTATAAGTAAAATCGCTTTTTTCGAA
>CAUYWT010000028.1:0-31895 GCA_963576795.1 Metopia argyrocephala | reverse complement strand
GGCCATCCTCCGTGTCATAGAGTATGGATCGATCTTTCAGGTAATCTCCCATGATACGCAGGAGGTACCCTGGGAGCCTGAAATCTCTCTCCATTGCGTATAACGCGTCCTGCCAGCGGACAGAGTTAAACGCGTTTTTCACATCCAGTGTGACCAGCAAACATACGGGACGTGAAAAATGGTTTCCACGACGGAGACAAACACGCCTCAGATCCGCAATTTCGGTCGTCCACCAGTAAGCAGGACTTCTCCCTTCGTTCGGACCCCTCCTCGGTACAGCGCTTTGACAGGCCTGATGTATAAGGCTCATGGTTGAGTCCACAAGTACACCAGCCCTCTCCACAGGCGGAAGATCATTACGGATCCCCTCTGTGGTCATACGTCCCCGTTCTAGGGCTAGAGACAAAGCTTCAACGTCCATTCTAGCGGCATTCCACCTAGCTGGTCCATGATGTTGGATGGACCGAGCTGGCGCAATATCACGCACACGGAATGTGATATACTGGTGATCGCTGGCCATAAAGTCCTCGATCACCTGCCATTCCTGCACGAGTGCCGCTAGATTTTCAGTTGCCAGAGTGAGATCGATAATGGTCCCCCTTTGGCCAGATCTTCGAAAGGTGGGCACGGAGCCGTTATTTAATACAACCAACCCCGTCCTGGACATAAAGTCCAAAATTCGCCCACCTCTCGAATCGGTTCTAATCTCTCCCCACTCTACTGCTTTTGCATTGAAGTCTCCAGCCACTACCAGATGACCTCCCATGCTCCGTAAGACATCCTCCAAGTCGTCTAACTTGGTTTGGAAGTCCGAAATACTCTCGTTTGGAGTAAGATAGCAGCTAAAGTAAGTCACCAAGCCGCTTCTCACCCAAACGAAACCATCTCCAGAGCCATGGGCCGAAACACAGAAGCGTCTCGGGTCCGGGATCCATACCGCCGCTGTACCGAGGTTGTCCCTAAACCACGTAGGCGCACTTCCGTCTCGGTACTGCTCACTGATCAAAATAAGATCAGCTTGTTTCTCGAGACGGATCTGCCCCATCAGGTCGTGAGCAGTTCTGCTGCGGTGCATGTTGGCCTATAGGATGACCCTCATATTGTCCGCTTAGCATCTTCTAATGCCTTGCGGAATACTCCGCAAGCGCCCGAACCTGCAATATGTTTGCGGCCATTTTCCCCTATGTCGGAGCATAGGTAGCATGTCGGCTGAGACTTGCAGTCCTTTGCCTTGTGCCCTTCTACCCCGCACAGGAAACACATATTGCCTCGGTCAGGTCCGCTGCAGTTTCCACTAAGGTGACCGTACCCCAGGCACCTAAAGCACCTGGAGACGTCCACTCTGCCGCGCATCCTGCAGTTGACCCAACCGATTTTCACTGTCCTCCTTTGGAGGAGAACCTTGGCAGCTTTCGCCTCCATCTTGACAATAGCCATGTGTTGCCCCCTCATGTTGGGCTTTGCCAGAAACACCTCCAGAACACCCTTGTATTCTACAAGAATGTCTTGGAGAGCCACTTCCACCTCCTCCACAGAGGTGCACTCGTCGAGATCTCTGATCTCTACCTTAGTCATAGGGACCAGTTCTCTGACTAAACTCGCCTCGCCCGCTGCCTTTTCTAACGCCTGTTTAAAAGCGCTTCTTCCGTCAGTGGAGGACTTTTTCAGCTCCACAAGAAGCTCTCCCGCCTTGGTCTTCCGTATTGACCTAACAGCCACTCCACAGGCTTCCGGTTTGACCTGCGATCGGACGGCACTAAGCACTTCCGCGTAGGTCTTATCAGCTGCCGGTTTTAGAAGAATCGCTTCTGGCTTCTCGCCACCACGCTTCCTCTTCTGCATATTGCCCCTCTTACCACTCGGTCCATCCTCATTAGATGGAGCAGTATCCTGAGGAGCACCTTTTCCCTGAGCGCGGTTGCGCTTTTTCCCGGCGGGGGTTTGGGCCACCTTTGAAGAGGCAGCATTTTGAGATGCTGCTTGCTCTTGTCGCGGGTGCACCGTTTTCAGTCTCCGGTTTGGAGACGACCCCGCTGGCTTTCACCTTTTTTGCGCTCTTCTGCGCCTCTACCAATGGTGGACTACCTGCCTTCCTCTTCCCACCTTCCTTGGTGAGACATCTAGGAGCCGCTACATAATCCGGACGTTGCGGTTTCGAATAGCTCATGGTGAGCCACTCCAATTTATCAACATTCTCCTCCAGTTTTGGAAGAGAGTCTTTAATGGACCTGCTGACGTTTGGCTGCTTTTTAACAGCTGCCCCCATCTCCTTAATAATGGACCTCATTCCTGACAGTCCCTCCTTCAGCTGGGCTAAGGCTTCCGCAAACCACCTTTCGGTGTTTCCGAAAGACCCAACTCCACCACTACGGCCTTCCAAGGTAGGCTCCATCGTCAAAGGGGTGCCACGTAAAGTGGGCACCGACCCTGACTTCTCCATCCGGAGGTAATAAGTTTCAGTGCTATCCACTTTCCACTTATTACAATTCACAAAACTAATATAGCAAAGAAATAAAAATTCGTAATAGGTACCTATTACAAATATTCAAATTTCCTCTATTAAAAATCCACCTATTACTAATCACACTAATTATTATGCGGTCGCAAAAAAACACGTCTGTACTCGTTAAGAGATCACCAGAGAATCACTATATAAGTATTACAACTGTTTGAGTATTAGATAGTATAGTATCAACATTTTGAAATCCCAATTCAAATGCCATTTATCTATATTTCGTAGAATTTAAAAAGTAAAGTATTTTGAAAATACATTACTTTTCAAGTTTATATCATAAAAATGCCAAAAAAGAAAAAAACTCTAACCAAAAATATAAAAAGGAGTGTTAGAAAGATGAGCAATTTAAGGGTACTGCGTTTTAAAAAATAAAAAAAAAATATGTGCGTTAAAGTAATTGTGTAATTTCAGATTGGTTGGCACCCGTGCAGGAAAATTTTTTAAAGTGTTTTGTAAATACTGCAAGTGTATAATGGTGGCTCATAGAAAGGACCTTATTGCTCAGCGAAACACCAAACAGCATGTTGGATTTGTGTTCTAAAAAAAACGAAATACTTGTGCCAATTACAAACTTTGTTATGCCTTCTATTAAATTAAATAAAAAATTGCAGCATTTATAGCTGAGCCTTCATCCATCAGCAGCATTAACCACTTTGGTGATTTAATAAAACACTCGATCCAACTTTAATCCAACACCTGAAATGCTCAACCCTTTTAATTCCGATAATACTTATGTACAAACTTAACGATATTTTTGAAGAAATTTGTTTCCAATATTGTTATAAAAAAAATTTCTTTTAGCTACGTTTATCAGATATGTATATGTATATATACATGTACATATAAATATTTGTTAACTGTTAATTGTTTTTTAAACATTTTCTTAAATAAAAATATTTCAGAAATTGTTAAACGAAATTATTTTCTATTTAGGGTTTTTTTTTTCAAAAAACGTTCAATTTGGGGGGTTTTTTAATTTTTTTGGGGGGAAGAAAAAAAATCATCTGACAACACTGATGTAGAGTGTAGAGCAGAGTGCCTCCATCATAAGGTACTTTGAACAAGTACAGTATTATAAAAATAACAACGTTCTTATTTGTATTGTTGCATATGTTATACGAGTAGAACTGTCAAAAGCAGTTGTGCAAAACAAAGTAAAACGTGGCTAAATAACAATAACTTTTAGCAGTTCTATTTTTAACCCTTTTCTAACCAGCGTGTGTTTAAACACATTGCCTTTAAGTTTGGAATAAAAGACATAAATACATAACAAAGTTAAAATACTTACATTATAATATAGATTATTTGAAGAAAAACATTTTCTAGGAAAAGTTTTGTAAAATAGACAAATTTAACTTAATCGTTACTGCCACCGTCAACGCAATTTCACACACAACTGCCCAGTTTTTAACTTCATATTTAAATATGAATTTAGTTAATTTTAATTTAAATGGCATTTAAATACAGTTTCAGTTTTTCAGTCATATATTTAAGTTTGTATTTAATTGTGACAAAATGACACCATTATAACGACTGCAGCTACAAAATAAACATCTGTTTTGACACGTTTAACATAACCTTAACAAAACATAACAAACTTATTTATTTTAATAACACAAAAAATTAATAAAAATTTAAGAAAACTGAAAAGGTAATTAAATAATAAATTAAAAATGAAATAAAAACTGATGTAAATAAATTAAATATGTAAATGAAACTAAACAAAAAATGTAAACAAATGATTATTTTTTTCAGTAGTGCAATTTAAATTTTTTTTCGCATTTTTAATCTATATATTTCATGTATTGCCTTTTTTAAACACCTTTTTTGCATCTTTGGGTAGACTTTGGCTGTGTTTGAAACGGTAGCAAAGTTCTCTTGTTAGTGAAATTTTGACAGTCTTGAGGTGAATAAAATTTCACTAGCCTTAGGGGCTAGTAAAATTTTTGACATAAGCATAGAAATATTTGACAATGGAAGAAAAACAGAACAAACTAAAACAAATATAAAATAATTATTAAAATATTGCATAAAAGTAAAGAAATATACAAAGTTTACTAAAATTATTAAAAAAAAAACTAAAATGGAAGGAGAAACCGTAAAATAAAAATAATAAAGTAAAATAAATACTAAAACATCAAATAAATGCGATCTTCTGATCTCCGGCAAAAATTGGAATGAGTAGTAGAATATACATTGTTAATTTATTCATTTTTATATAATTTTGTAATTAACAAATTTAATAACAACAAGAGTTTTTTTAATAATAAATGTCAAAATTGTATGCTGTCAAAAATGTTTTCATTTCCCACAGCAAAAAGAGAAAAATTTTTTACCACACAAAAATTTATTTTTACCATAGAACTTTGCTACCGATTCAAACACAGCCTTTAATGTGTTTATAGCATAATTCTTTCCAGAAGCCGCTGTGATTGGCTTTAGCCAAATAAAATACAAAAAATTAAATAAAAATAATATTAATAAAAATAAATTAATAACATAAAATGTAACTTATAAATATTAACTTTATAATTTAAAGTCCAGTTTTATTTATATTTTATAAAAAATTAAAAAAAATTGTTGATTGTGTTACATTTATTTGCAAAACATAAAAACAAGATGGTGGATTCACATATCGTCGCAAGAATTAAAGAACGCTGTAACTGACAAAAAATCAAAAATACGTTTTTTGCATCATTTTTATCAGAAAAAAAAAATACGCGTCGACTGGTCCCGCTCCCAGATTTTTATGATGAAAAGATATTCACTTACGCCGTCTGCGTTTTGACAAATGCCAGTGTATTTGTTCTACTTTTATAAAAGTTTTTTGGCTCTGGTGATCATTTAAGGTTTTGTCAGTTACAGCGTTCTTTAATTCTATTGACGATATCTATGTTTTAGGGTGGGTCAATTTGTTCGGGACCGAAAAACATGACAAAGCGTATAGCAAAATCGCAATCTACGGGAAATTCTAAGAACTTTTCACAAAGAAACCATGGTTCTAAAATCAAAATCGAGCTTCCGGTTTTTTCAGAGAAAATTTGGTGCTCAGGTCATTCGAAAATAATGCAATTTTTTTGGAAATATTCATTGCAATTGGTGAATGGTTGACCTGCAACGCTGGAAGAGGGCTTATTTTAAAGGAAATTTTCTCAGCTTTCTATATCTGTCCTCATTTATAGAAAATTATTTACCCAAATAATGGTTTTTGAGGTTTATGTAAAAATAATAATAGTCAAACTGTTAAAAACCTAAAACTGTTATTATTTTGACATAAACTTTGACATAAGAACTTAAAAACTGGGCCTAATTTTTTTTCGTGTATAGTTGTACTAAACCCAACTATTATGCTATGAATTATTGACATCTGTCAAAATTAAAATAACGAAATATTTATTCTTCCAAGCGGCGAATCTAAGCGTGAGTAAAAATATTGTATTGATCACATTTAAAAGCGTGTGATGAAATAAAATCAAATTTATGTATGTATGTATATAAGAAGCCTGCTCCCAATCTATACTAAAAAAGAATTTTAATGTTAGGGGGTGAAGCAACCCGAGCTCCTGGTTTCTTGTAGATTATAAACACCTATTGATTTTCAACTAAATCGGAAATAAAATACTATTATTAAGTAGGACGTTTAGTATTTTAGGTAACGATATGTATGTACTACGTAAGTATATACAATAATGCCCGTATTCATAAAAAATATTTTAGGTTTATTATGAATACATACAGGCATAAGAGTTTAATGCAATTTGTAATATTGTAGTTTTAATATTGAAAAGTATTCTAAGAATAACAAATGTTTTATGCCTATTTTCGTATTTGGAAACATTCTTTTAATCCATTCTTTTACTCAATACTTTTCTATATTTTATTATACAGAAATCAAATTGTGTGGCATTTCAAATATTAGCTAATTTCATACTTTATACTGCCATTAATGTTGCCGGTATGTATACGAAGTATTTAACAGATAGAGGTCAAAGACTTGCTTTTATTGAAACACACAAGGCAATGGAACACAAAAAGGAATCCGAGAAGGAATTGCAAAAAACACAGAAATTATTGGATTCAAGTAAGTTAAAAAATAATTGTTTTCCCTTTTTCATATTGCTATTAAAATATGAGTGTTTATTAACAATGCAAAATCATGGTACATCATCATAAGGTTGTCTCGCTTTACCAAAACAATAACAACTGTTTACTAACGATTGTCAAAGCCTTATTTCTTCTTCTTCCTTATTTATTTTGACGTAATCAAATTTGAATTTAAAATTGTTCTTTTAATGTTAAATCAATTGAAACAAGAAAGAATCGATTGTCTTTAAAGAGAATTTACAGCCAGGCCCACGATATCGAAAGAAAACTTAAGCGAACGAAACTCAGTCACTCACTGTGAATCTAAACAGCGGCCCACTAATTGTCACTTTATCGTTCGCTTTGCTTTACGTTACCAACGTAATGCAAATAAACAACAAAGCTGCCATATCAACATATCAAAAAATAATCACGAATATACACGAAAAAAGCGCTGAAATCCTTAAATTTGTACAGTAAAAAATGCAACCGTGTGCTAGTTTAACTTGACAGAAATGTAGTAAACAAACTTATTCCGATTTTGTTTATTTATGTATATGTGTGTAAACAAATTTTGTGTTACCAATCGCATTTATTTTTGGCGACACAAAAATTAGTGTGCCGCAAATCAGCTGTTTGTCGCTTAAAAGTACACGATTCGATATCGTGGGCCTGGCTGTTAATGTTTTAGGAATCTAATTTGTAATTACATATTAAAACTTTGGTTATCTATAGTGTTCCTCTATAAAAAGGACATTTGAAAATTTGTATTTCAAACAAAAACAAATTTAATTCTTTATTTTTGTTTTCAATATAAACTGCAAAACGTAGTAAACGAATGTTTTACAGAATGAGGGTAAACTTGTTAATGTTCAAAAAAATAGTTCACATAAAAAAGAAAAGGAAGAACTTATTCACAATAATATACTTTGTCTTGTAAAGTTATTCAAGAAAACAACTCAGCGACTTTGGTTTCATCATAAAAATGAATGATTACTTTATTGAAATTTAATTTTGCTTATATAAGTTAACGGGATAATAATGTGAAGTTCTTGGAGTCTTTAATTATTGTTTCAGAAACAGATTCAAGCCTACATAGTAGGAAAATTATAAAGATTTAATGTTTCATAGGACACAGAATACTTTTATTGTTTACTGTAATTAACTTTGTTTGAAAACTTTTTTATAATTATTGTTTCATTAAAAATTTGTATATTGATATTTCAAAATTTTTTAAAAAAATATATTCATTATTATATTGACTGGATTCAAGATCACATTCGGTTTAATATCATAAATACATTTTAATATTTAATATTTTTAATAAATAATTCAAGAAATATCTAGAAAATATATATTGAGAAATTAAATTTAAAAAATAAAAAGCAATTTCTAAGTTGGAGAGGAATAAATTAACTGGCGCCCAACATCAAGAAACCTACGCTTAAAGTTTTACAAAACGTGAGGAAAAAAAAAGAACAAACAAAAGAAACGAATTGAAGGTTCAGAATTATTCAAGAATCCAAATTTGTGAAAACTCAAATTCAAACAAGGAATTGGAGAACCGGAACTAAATAAAAATTATAACCGTTAAACGGTTCAAAACCAATCAGGAACATGTTTTGGCAGTGTTTGGCTTAAATAATTATATAAAGATAAGTATTTGTGGATTAATAAAAACTTTTGTTTGTTCGTGGATTTAAAAAATTGTGTGCGAAAATAATTTTTTATTGTATGCCTATACCCTATATAATACTAGTTGGTATCTTTTTTTTTATATAATTTTTTTTTGTTATATTAAAATTTATTGTTTTTACATAATAATTTATGAACTCTGTAAAGAGAACTTTTGAGGAGTTAGACGAAACTTTGAAACCTTTTAAAAATCTTAGCGTTAGTGACTACAAAAAAAGACGTCAAAGTATGGATGAGGAGACTCTACAAATTCTTTTAAATACAGCTGTTAAGCAGGCGACTGAACAGACGAGAACAGAATTTCAGGGCATAATCTACGAGCTGAATAGAAAAATTACGGCACTTCAGCCAATACCGACAGTAAAAGAGTATAGGGATATTGAGATTGTTGATGGTGTTGTCTGTGATGAGTCACTCGATATCGTCAAATCTGTACCAGAATTTAGAGGTGAGACTTCTAGATATGTCTCCTGGCGTCAAGCAGCTGTCACAGCCCACAAGTTATTTGAGCGATATGAAGGTAGTTCTAGATATTACCAGGCGGTCGCCATACTTCGGAATAAAGTTGTAGAAAGAGCTGACTCAGTCTTAAGCACTTACAACACGGTCCTAAATTTTCACGCCATTATTGCTAGGTTGGATTTTGCATATGCGGATAAAAAATCTATATTTGCGTTGGAGCAAGAACTTTCTACGTTAAAACAGAGCCACAGGCCAATAATTTATTTTTATAATGATGTTGAGAGTAAATTGACTTCTATCATTAATAAAGTCATAATGTCTCATGAGGGCGATGATTCATTAATCCAATCACTTAATCAAAAATATAGAATGGACGCATTACGAGTGTTTATATCTGGACTTCAAAAACCTCTTTGTGATACTTTATTCTCTTGCAAACCAACTGATTTACCCACCGCTTTGGGATTGGCACAAGAACTAGAGACAAACCAAAATAGATTTCACTTTGCAACGATTTATAGTAATGGACTCAGCAGACTTCATCAAAATCAATTCGCTCAAACTCTTCACAGAACTACCACCTTTAATACTTCAACCGATAATAATCAGTCATCTGGTGACTATTTGAGAAAATTCCCCAGAAATGTATCTTCTAATAATCAGATACAACAACCATTTAATCAAAGACAACTGTACTTTCCACAGTCTCATCAACATTCTCAAGCAAATATTATGCCACCAAATAAACAAAATCTTGAATTTCATCCTCGTTCATTAACACTAGATACAGATGTTAGTATGCGTACAGCTAGATCTAACAATTTTCAAGGGTCCAATGACTTTAGAAGACAAAATATAAAGAAAATGGAAGAATTAAACCACCTAAGTCATGAAATCAAACAACCGTATGAATGGGATGAAAACCCTAACATTACCACTAATTATGATCAAGATCAAACTTTGCAAGGCGTATCCTTTGAAGATGAAATCAATTTTTTAGGGGAAGCTCAGTTCTCCCCTACATCGAAAGAACAATAGGAGAGGAAAATATAAGACTTCTAGTTGATACTGGATCAACTAGAAGTTATATGAAAAATATCAAAAATTTAAAGGGTGTTAAGAAATTATCTAAATCTTTTTTTGTGAAATCTATTCATGGTGCAAGTAAAATCGATCGAGCTACATTTGTAAACTTATTTGGTAAAACAGAGATCTTTTTCTTACTTCAAAATTTACCAGTGTTTGATGGAATCTTGGGCTTTAACTTTTTAAAACAAATTAATGGTATAATCGATGCAGGTAAAGATATGTTGATTTTCGATGGCGGGCATGAGCGACTGAAATACCTTAATTTGAACACATTTACCAGTTTAACATTTGAATCCATTCCAAGCAATATTAGTAAAGAATTTTATGATGTAATAAGTAAAAATGCAGAAGTCTTCGCCACTCCAAATCAAGCGCTACCGTATAATACAAACATCTCAGCAACAATCAGAACAAAAGATGAAGATCCCGTATATTCCAGATACCAGGCATATCCTATCTCAATGATCGAGTTTGTGAACGAACAAGTAAAAGAACTTTTGAAAGACGGTATTATTAGACCTTCGCGTTCACCCTATAATAGCCCAGTTTGGGTAGTGGATAAGAAGGGTACAGATGAATATGGCAAACCTAATAAGCGTCTTGTAATCGATTTTAAAAAATTAAATTCAAAAACTATTTGTGATAAATACCCCATTCCGGATCCATCTATAATATTATCAAACCTTGGAAAGGCAAAGTTTTTCACAACTCCGGATTTGAAAAGCGGTTTCCATCAAATTAAACTAATTGAACGTGATCGAGAAAAAACAGCATTTAGTGTAAATAATGGTAAATATGAATTCTGCCGCCTACCATTTGGATTGAAAAATGCTCCAAGTATTTTTCAGCGTGCTATAGATGACGTTTTGCGAGAAGAAATAGGAAAAAGTTGTCATGTCTATATTGACGATATTATTATATTTTCCGACTCAGAACAGAATCATATTAATGATATAGACAGAATTTTAAGAAAGTTGCTTAACGCGAACATGAGGGTTTCATTAGAAAAGTCTAAGTTTTTTAAAACATCTGTGGAGTATTTGGGTTTTATTGTCTCAACTAAAGGCATTAAAACTTGCCCAGATTAAGTCAAAGCTATAGTGGATTATAAGATACCTTCCACCCTCAGAGGCTTTAGATCGTTTTTAGGACTCTCTGGCTACTACAGGAGATTCGTAAGAGACTATGCATCTATTGCCAAACCATTAACTAGGTACTTACGGGGAGAAAATGGTCATATAGCCACTCGACAGTCTAAGCTAGTAAAAATAGAATTAGATGACGCAGCATTGGCCGCTTTCGAGAAGTTAAAAAAATTACTTGCGTCCGAGGATGTTCTTTTATTATATCCTGACTTCGAGAAACCATTCGATCTTACAACAGATGCATCCTCCCATGCTATCGGAGCAGTTCTTTCCCAAAACGGCCGTCCCATAACTATGATTTCACGGACATTGTCACCTGCAGAAGAAAATTATGCTACTAATGAGCGGGAATTATTGGCTATCGTTTGGGCACTGAAGTCTCTCAGGCATTATTTCTATGGAGTAAGAAATCTTAATATTATCACAGATCATCAGCCACTAACTTTCTCTGTTTCTGAGAGAAACCCTAATTCGAAAATAAAGCGTTGGAAAGCTTTTATAGAGGAATATTCACCAACGTTTTTCTATAAGCCTGGTAAAGATAACGTCGTTGCGGATGCATTGTCGAGGCAATTTTTAAACTTAGCTACAGATTCAACGTCATCTACTTCTCTTCAAGTCTGCGCAAGCGAACTTTCTTCCACTGAAGCTATTCCAAGCGTCGTTAATCCCATTAATTGCTTCAGAAATCAAATTATCCTTGTCCCTGGAGACCGTGTTGGAAGAATAACAAAGATAATTTTTAAAACCCGTAATCGTCATAAAATAACTTATAAATCTGTCGAAGATATAATTAATTTAATTAAATCCGCTATAAATCCTAGAGTTGTTAATGCAATTCATTGTGACATACATATTTTGGCCCAAATTCAACATTTTTTAATTTCTAACTATCCAAATATAAAGTTCCGTTACACTAAGCAGTATGTAACAGATATTTTTAACCCAAATGACCAATTAGAGATACTCAACAATGAGCACAATAGAGCTCATCGATCCCTAAAGGAGAACGTACAACAAATTCTTCAAGACTACTACTTTCCTGATATGAGAAAACAATTGAGAAATATTATATCCACATGTAAAACTTGTCAAGAAGCAAAATATTCAAGACATCCTCGCAATCATCAAATATTGGAAACTCCAATACCATCTTCTATTGGAGAAATACTTCATGTGGACATTTATAATACAAACAAACAATTCTTTTTAACATGTTTGGACAAATTTTCGAAATTTGCTGTCGTTAAACCTATAGCTTCAAGGGCTATTATTGATATTAAACCAGCTCTTCTTGAAATATTAAATTTTTTTGGAAGTACAAAAGTAATAATATGCGACAATGAAAAATCTCTTAACTCAGAAACAATAAAGACACTTGTAAAGAATTTTTTTGGAGCTGATATTCATGCAATTCCACCTCTTCATAGTTCATCCAACGGACAAGAGGAACGTTTTCACAGCACTCTGACAGAAATCGCAAGATGTCTCAAACTGGACGGCATATCAACAGAATCAATAGACCTTATACTACTTGCTACAACGAAATATAACAGGACAATTCATTCGACTACTGAACTGAGATCAATAGATATTATT
Source organism: Metopia argyrocephala (assembly GCA_963576795.1). Lineage (NCBI taxonomy): Eukaryota > Metazoa > Arthropoda > Insecta > Diptera > Sarcophagidae > Metopia > Metopia argyrocephala. Next base: position 19,307 of record CAUYWT010000028.1, on the reverse strand, counting down.
AAGGCTATTCCCAAAGAGCTGGAAAAGAAAATTTATTTTAAAATTGAGATGAAACAAAAATCTGACATGAGATACCATAACAGAAATACTGTTGTAAAAAAATATAATCCTGGTGATAAAGTCTATGTTAAAGTTAACAGACGTTTAGGTAATAAATTTAGCAAAGTTTTTGTTGAAAAAATAGTTGAAGAAGATTTGGGATCCACTCTCAAAATTGACGGTAAAATAGTTCATAAAGATAATATTAGATAATAGTATTACGGAGTGCTAAGACATATTTTTACTACATGTGACTACAGCAATAGATGACTAGAATTCATTTGTTCAAAATATGATTTCACACTTTCTTCAAAAGCTCTCAATAATTAAGTTTGTTATATTCAGTTAATCGAAAAATACTTTGTTTTTTATAGAAACCTTATTTTAATTAATATTTTTTTTTACACTTATTGTACATCTGGTCAAATTTTATTGTAAAAGGACATCAAGAACTTCATTTATTATTCTTATACTACAATGCTATAAGGCATATGATCTTTGTTTCCCTTTCTTATTCTTATAAACAGACGTGGACGTCTGAATTTTAAAGGGGGGAGTAGTTAACGGGATAATAATGTGAAGTTTTTGGAGTCTTTAATTATTGTTTCAGAAACAGATTCAAGCCTACATAGTAGGAAAATTATAAAGATTTAATGTTTCATAGGACACAGAATACTTTTATTGTTTACTGTAATTAACTTTGTTTGAAAACTTTTTTATAATTATTGTTTCATTGAAAATTTGTATATTGATATTTCAAAATTTTTTAAAAAAAATATATTCATTATTATATTGACTAGATTCAAGATCACATTCGGTTTAATATCATAAATACATTTTAATATTTAATATTTTTAATAAATAATTCAAGAAATATCTAGAAAATATATATTGAGAAATTAAATTTAAAAAATAAAAAGCAATTTCTAAGTTGGAGAGGAATAAATTAACTTATACTACTTATGAGAATCTAATAATTAATCTAGTACAATAATTACTCAAAAGTCACTCAATATTTTTACTTAACACTAAAATCTACTTCTATACACATTTGCATATACTTGCATACACATTCATAAAGGCAGAGTCTTTCTAAAACTCCTATTTCAATTTGACCTACTTTAGGATTCAGTGGGAGCATTTCAAACAAAGAAATTGAGGGATCAGCAAAATTGTCAATAAGTATTCTACATTGTTTAAAACACTAAGCAATCAACGACCGACACAATTCTGTTTTAAGAAATACGATTCATTCAATTACAGTTTATGCAGTACTATAGAAAACTGTGTATTGACTTGCCTTAATAAAATGATACATTTTGTTTACAATTATATGCAGGCGTTTTTATGTTTTTTTTCTTTCGTTTATTTTATATTTCATTTTACTTTACAGTGGATACACTACAGTCTACAATAGTCAACCACAGTGTTGCATCCATTTAACAATCGACAGAAAACAGGGTAGCATATCCCTTACAACCAGGACTACCTTATGATGAAAATACCATGATCAAAACATGGTATGCTTTAGAAAAAATTTTAATTTCTGTCAAAAATTAGACTGACCGTATTAACAAGACCTCTTGTATCATTGTATACTCCATACATATTGTTGTATTAAAATGAAATAGTTTACCATATAAAAATGAATCAAACTTATGCAGTTGTTTTTTGTATGCCTTTAAAAATAATTCTGGCAACCCTACAATACGAGTTTTTGATATTGTAAAAAATTGATATTGTAAACATGATTGGGAATTCAAACTAAAGACTTGATTGAGCTGATTAATATAACCTCAACCACTAAACGGCGTGCTTATAATTATATGCCGGTATTCATAAAAAATAAAATTGGTTTATAGAGTACTTATTTGACATATTTCTATGTATTAATTGTCAAAAAAGCAATTAATAAAACTGTTTTATTTTTTATGAATATGGGCAATAATCTTTATTTGAGTGTTTTATAATTTTTATTTATTCAGAACAGTTTTTTTTGGTCTATGCTCTAAGTGGTATTATGCCTTTTGTGTTGGGGTGTCACCTGAACAGCTTAGTAGTAGAATAGTAAGTTCCATTACGAGCAAGGGTGCACTTGATTTTATGAATTGGTCTTGTAAAGTAATATTGTCTTCAATAATAGTAATAGCTCTTTTCGTGAGGCATTTGAAACTGACGTCTAACAGTTCAATAGAAGATTGTCAAAATCCTAGTTGAGATTAAAAGAGAGTTAATTTGTCAGCTGAATTAGTTGAATTGTAAAGTAAATAGTTGCCATAAACCAATTAATAACTAACCTGGATATTACGACTTAAAAAAAAAAAATTATGGTTGTGAAAATCAATACAAAACCCAACAAACTGTTATTGCTATGGGCACGAGTATATTGTTTTTGAGGTTAATTTGAATTACTTACCAAAATTTCAACCTTATGTTTTATCTGCCATTTTAAGAATTCTTAAGCATTTGAATGTTGACATTAATGATAATGATATCAATGCATGCCATAAATAATGGAAATTCTGCGCTGATAAAATTCAATTCTATGGTTGAGAAAGGTGCTATAATGAGCAACTGTTTTAAATCTACAGCTCCTAGACTATCTGATGCAATTGACACTTATACAGAAAAGGATTTTTCTCAATGATCACCTGACCCCTTGTGCTACTAAGTTTTGTTTTAACTGCCGTAAGCTGCTCAAGGAAAGGAAAATTACTAAATTTCGTATTTTAAATAATGATTCACTAAAAGTTAAAATTATTTTATTCAATTTATTCACTATCAAAGAATTTTATTCGTACTTTAATATAACTGAATATCCACCTATTGAAGTCTTTAACTGATGATAGAAGAGATGCTTAGGTAAAGTAGATTAACATAGTTGGGCTGATATATATGTACATACATACATGCTACATACATTTTCACGTTTACTATAATGTTGAATATATGTTACTCTTTTTTTTATAGAAAATTTAGGTTATTTTTAAGCTTAAGTAGCTTATAAAATATAAATTTTAGAATAATTTTTTTTTGCACAAATAAAATTTAAATTTGCGGATTAACTACAATATTTAATGCTGATGCCAGAATTGATCCCGTACACAAAAAATAAAAAAAGAATGACATTATTTTGTAGAGAGTAATGTAACGATCGATTACTCGCACAGTGGTCATCAGAAATAAAAATCATGTAAAATTTACTGTCCATACTTAAGGCCCAACCATAATGTGCTTAGGCTAGCTTAAACAACTATGCGCATGCATGCAATTAAATGTGTGTAACCATAATGTACATAATAAACGTGTCGTTGATTTTCGTTCAATTTTATTTGTTTACGTTTGGAGCGAAGCCGATTGCACCAAACGTACGTAAACAGCTGTTCTTGTGTTTGTGTAAACAATAATAAACAAAAGACTGGAGTGTGCAATGAAAACCGAGGATAACTTTATTGAAAATTTGATCGAAAATACAAAAAAAAAACAATTTCTCTGTGACAAATGTGTATCTTATTTATTTTCAACCATTTAAATATTTTTCTTTTCTGTTCATTTTGTAGGACATTAATAACAAAAGTTAAACAAATGTGCCTGTGTTTACAATTGGAATGAACGCACGGTTGTATTTTTTAGTACTATTTTTTATTTATGATTTATTTATTTTGTTTAATTAACAAAAACAAATATAATTAACTAGTTTTCGGTAAAATATTTAAGCGTTATAGAAATTAAATAACATTTTGTGATAAAAATCTATATATTTATGAAATATAGAGACAAATCAAGTTTTACATAAGTACTAATGTTTGCAACTAATAACAGCTTGCATATAAGTTCAAAAAGTACATTATAGCCACTCGAAAGCTTCGTTAGACTTTTGACAGAAGTTTCGTTGATTTTTGACATTAGCTTACGTCAACAAAAGTACATTATAGTTGGGCCTTTATTTGGACAAATTGATTCTCCAAATGTCATTCAATACAGTAAAATTTTTTAAGAGTATACCAAGTGTTTATGATAGTTACCTAGTTCAGGCTGATATGATTTCTGTTATTGGTGCGCTGATAATCTTATGGTGTTAAATCTAAAGAAATGCAAAACTTTGACTTTTACTAAAAATTCAAGTTCTCCTAACGTGTATTATATCATGGTGTGCCATTAGAAAAAGATGACACGTTTTAAGGCCTCGGAGTACTTTTTGATAAAAAACTTAGTTTTAACTGTCATATTCTTCTGACCGTAAATAAGGCTAATGGTGTCCTCGGTTTTATAAAGCGCTAGGCAAAAGAGATTGATGATACGTATATAACTAAGAGTCTATACATAGCATTAGTGAAACCAATACATAACGAAATTAGAATCGCTACAAAAACAGTTTCTTCTGTTTTATCTTCGGAATCTTAGATGGAATTCCAGTATAAATCTCCTGCCATATTAGAGCCGTCTATCACTTATCAACCCGCCGACTCTAAAAAGCCATAGGATTGCCGCCTACATGTCGTTCATCTTGAATTTTTTGCAGGGCAATATCGATTCTGTGCATCTTTTGGCCAAATTACATATTAGTGTTCGTAATAGGCATCTTCGAACAATCTTATATCAATTTTGATCCTATCCGAAGATGAATGAATTTTACGATTTAATTGATTTTTCTGTAGACTCTGCGGTATCTAGAAGAGCAATACTAAGATGTGCGTCACTGTAAAGTGTAACACCCATTTTTCTTAATAACTTTTTTCACCTTTAATCAAAATTATTTTTCTTAATCACAATATCTTTGAAAAATGTGTCAGATTTTAAAATGTATCAGTTTGTCAAATTTGACTTGTTAGTTAGTTCACAATGGATAATCAAAGACAAGTGCATACAAGAATTATTCAAATAATTCAAAAAAACCATATTGGAGTTATACAAAAGTTGCTAGGGAAGTCCACGTGACCAGGCAATGTGTTTCCAGAGTGGTCAAAAAGTTCAAACAAAGACCTAAAAATTTAAAGAAAGCCTGGAACAGGTAAAGCAAAACTGGTAACGAACGACGCGAAAGCCAAAAAGGTTGGGAAGCTTTTGCTGGCTCTTCCAAACATTTCTGGTCGCGAATTGGCCCGGCGCGTGCAATGTTCGGAAAGTTTTGTGCGCCGAGTTAAAGCTAAAGCTGGCTTAAAACATTTAAAGTCCAAAAAGTTCCGGATTAGAAATGCTAAGAAGAATATTGAAGCAAAAAAAAGAGCAAAACTCCTCAAAAAAGAATTTTTTTAAAAGTTCGAATGTTGTGTAATGGGTGATGAAACTTACGTTTTTGCAGACTTTGCGCAGCTTCCCTGGCCAAGAGTTTTATGTAGCGGATAGTAGAGGCAATGTTTCTGAAGAGTTCCGAACTAAAAAACTATCAAAATTTCCCAAAAAGTTCCTAGTTTGGCAGGCTATTTGTAGCTGCCGCAACAGAAGTGCATCGTTTGTTACATTGGGATCAATAAACTCAGATATTTATATCAAAGAGTGTCTTCAAAAGAGGTTGCTCCTATTTCTAAGACAGCACAACATATCAACATTGTTCTGGCCAGAATTGGCAACATGTCACTACATTAAAAGCGCAATAGACTGGTATAATAAAAATAATGTTATTTTTGTTCCAAAAGAGGCTAACCCACCAAACTGCCCAGAGCTGCGGCCTATTGAAAGATATTGGGCTCTGGTCAAAAGAGAACTAAAGAAGAGTACATCTGTTTCCAAAACCATTACTAGTTTTCGATATAAATGGACAGCTGGTACCAAAAAAATCACCGAAAACACTATAACATTGCTTATGGATGGCATAATGAATAAAATAAAAAATTTTATAAAATTAAATTAATTTTTAAATAAAATAATACAGAATATAAATCTGTAATAAAAATGCAAAATAAAACTGTTTTATTTTTAACTCTAGCTTACTCCAGTCAGTTTTTATTTGACTTTTGATGTGTTACAGTTTATAGTGACGCACATCTTACGTTATCGAAAATCCAATTCTTATCAATATGATTGTTTTTGAAAATACCGTAGTGTATCTTTTATATGTATTTGTTTTGTGTTTTTTTTGCCTGTTTAATATTTAGCTTAAAGAAATAGCTAGCTCTAATGGGTTTGTGGCAACTCATAAAGTAGTTTGGTATTTAGACAGTGGAGCGACTTCACACATGACATACGAAAAAAGCCTTTTCCAGGATATTGATACGAAATATATTAGTACTGTTAAGCTTGCTGATGACAAAGAAACTGTAAACGGTATAGGAACTGTAGTAATAAATGTTGTAGTACAAGGAAAGAGCAAACAGATAAAACTATGTATTTAATACATTATGGGGTCCTGGCTTAAAAAATAACTTAATATCAACTAGTAAAGCTACAGACAATACGTGCTTATAAAAAGGAAGACAAATTGACAAGAATTATTAAGAATAATGAAGTTCTAATTAAAGTTAATAACAGCAATGGTTTATACATGGCAATTCAAGATGGATTTGAATCTTGCTGTGCAGTTAATCAAAAATGCCATGATTTAGAGGAGATATGGCATAAAAGGTTTGGCTATTTAAATAGTAATGCATTAAAAAAATTAAGTTTCTTTTATATGGTACAGGGCTTACCAAAAATTTGTGTTTGCGATATCAAATGCAGCACGTGTGTAAGAGGAAAACAAGGTCATGATAAGTTTGTTAAAAAGAATGAAAAAACTTCCTCCAAATTTTAGAACTTATTCATTCAGATATATGTGGTCCAATGAGGACAGAATACTTGGGCAAAAAATTATATTTGGAAGACGAATCAAAATTTTAAGAACAGATAATGCTAAAGAAATAACAGGTGGCGAAATAGGTAAATATTTAAAATTGTTTGTTATAAAACATCAGTTGTCTGTCGAATATACACCACAACAGAATGGCGTTGCAGAACGTATGAACCGTACACATGTGAAAATGGCAAGATGCCTAATGCTAGATGCTAATCTGCCAGAAATTTTATGGAATTAATAAATACATACATACATAATTGGCCGTTACAACCCTGTGTCAGGGTTATGGCCTAGCTTCTGGCAGCACTCACGTTGTGTGTGTTAATTTTGATCCATGAGTACCGGGACGTACAGTTTAAAGTCGACTCAGAACGACAGATTTGAGAAGCTTTTTCATGGTAATCAATTACTCTCATAGCTTTTGCCAAAATACTGCTGAGAGGTAGTCGCCGAAAGAAATATTTTTTTCATATTTCTTTTTTTTAAGATACTTAAATATTATATTCGTAATAGATGCCACAATGCGTGCTAACGCTGTAAAAGGTTTAGAACGCCAGAATTTAAGCAAATTTTTAGAAACTGTAGAAGAGTGGTAAATTACAGAATAAGGACTGCTAAAGTGTATATTCCATTAAACAAGTTTAAATCTGCTTTATCTTCCAAGAGTAAATGGAAAGAAATTTGGATTATGGGTGTCTTAATCAGCAATACTAAGCCCGGCAACAATGTAGATGTAAATCAACTAAATATTGAGTTTTCTAGTATATCAAATCTCAGCTCTAATATCGATCAACATGACTTCTTTAATATAATAACAAGCTCAAATTTTGATAATAACGGTCTTCAATTAGAAACGTCACTATTGAGGAGGTACGGAGATCCTTCTTAAGTATTAAATCTGACTATATTTTTGAAAATTATAGTAGATCACGTTATTATATATATATTACATATATTTAATACGATTCTAACAACTTCAGAATTTCCTTCAATGTGGAAATTTGCAAAGATAATACCAATACCCAAATCTGATAATAACTACAGATCCATCGCAATACTGCCATATTTATCTAAGGTATTTGAACGCATTGTATACGAGCAGATTAGTGAGCATTTACACGACAATTCTTTATTGACCAGTAGGCAATCTGGCTTCAGGCCTAGACATAGCTGTATTATAGCGCTAGTGGATGTTGCTGAGGAGTTAATGGCTAAACTGGCTCAAAATATGACTTTAATTCTGGTGCTACTTGATCATTCGAAGGCTTTCGATTCTGTGGATCATAGTATCCTTTGCTTCAAATTAAGAAACAATTTTAATTTTTCATTTTATGCACTACTTCTCAGTTTTTAATAATAACTTCTCGTTGCTTAGTTAAGAGAGGCGTACCGCGAGGTTCAATTCTTGGCCGATTATTATATTCAATGTACTCTAATGACTTCCCTTCTCACATAACTCATTGTAATATTCAAATGTATTGCAATTAGGTTTTTCGCTCTTGTGCTTGCTTTGTTATTCCGTCACATTCGTTTAATTTGCTCTTTTTTCTCTTCTTCTTTTCTTGTTCTCTTCTTTCTCTTTTTCTTCTCATTCATTTTTTTGCTGTACCTACGCACATTTGAGTTAGTGTATTTGTAGTACTCAAAACAAAAACAATATACAAAATTAAATCGGACAATCTTTCTCACTGTTTCTGTTTTATTTTTGTTTTACTCATTGTAAAGAATACAACAAAATGAGATCAAACGTACAGTTTTGTTTATTTTCCTACTCTGCTATTAAGTGATGTTTTTAAAGCCACAGCTATAGAATTGTCTGCATTTTAAGTAACGAGTGGTCCATTTTTTTAATAAGTTTTTATCGGGTATTTTCGTATTCAGAGTAAAGCTTTCCGCTGGGAAACATTGGAGTTGCTTTACTGGGAAATATTTTATAAATAACGAAATAATTTCGTTAACAAAAATTTCTTCGATTATACTGGTTACTATCTGTGTGAGTGTGTATGATTTTTTTTACTCTTTATACATATTCCAACAGGATTTCCATTTGAAAACTTTGCTTCAATATGTCTAATAAATCCTTAAAAAATATTTATAATGAGTGTATTAACATTCACGTACAACAGTGTCGTAGCTAGGTAACCAAGGGCCCTGGGGCAAATTAAAAAAACTGGAGCCACACTGCTATGTAAACTGATTAGATTTTATCAAATAAAAATATGAAATACAGAAAAGTGTGGCAACACTATGTTGTGGTAGACGTCATAAATTTATCTCTCGATGGAAAAACTTGAAATTAATCTGTTTAAATACAAAATAAATTAAACACCCTCTGCGTTTATAATAAACAATTTTTTATAAACACCTATAATAAAGAATCAGAAGTGGAGATTATAAAATAAATAAAAATTGCTACATCTCATATATTTTTCTTTTCTTATTGTCTTCTGCCAACTTACGGTGATCTATTTCCCGTTAATTACAGCAACAATTAATAAATTTTTCTATTTTGGTACAACGCAAACGTTTCAACGCTATTTTCGTTCACTTTTACTTCCACAACAATACACACAAATTTTAAAAACAAATTAATATGTCCTTTCCTTGCGGTGTTTGTAATAAGGAGACCACTGGAACGAGATGCGTTGAATGCAATACTTGTAACACATGGTATCATATAAAATGTGAGAATGTATTCTAGAGAATAATACAAATATTGCCTACACCTGTGGGGAATGCATAAAAATTCCCCAAATTGATCTGACGCCGCATTAAAAGTAGAGATACGGAAAGAAATTGCCGATTTCAAACCTGCTGTACGGGACATTAAAAATGAACAAAATGAAATAATGGCCAAATTTGATGCTGTCGTGAATGAGATTCGCCAGGAATTTTCTAATAATATGAGGGAGTTAAAGGAGGATGTAGACACATGCAAAACGCTTATAAACTCAAATGAATGCAAATTTTACGAATTAGAGTTACAAAATTACAGTCTACAACTCCGCCTAAATAGACCTGGGGCCTATTTCACTAAACTACAATTCTACAAGGTTTACAAGTTACAATTACAAGTCTAATTCTTACAAGTGCTGATGAATTGTGTTTTCATTAAAATTTTCATAAAAATTGTAGCTTTTGTACTTGTAAACTACAATTTCTACAATTACAAGTTCTTTTGTATATATTCTATATTAATTTTACAATTCTTTTTTATTATTACTCAAAATGCTAAAATATCCTATGAAAACGCATTTTAATAATTACTTCGTCAATTTTTTAAATAAAATAAATTATTTTTACAAAGTTATTTTGATAAATAGAACATATGTGTGAATATACAGACTCAAACAATTGAGAACGTGTTTTAATATTCCATGTTCAAAAGCTTACAACTCCAAAACCAATTATTCGATTTTGCTCGTAGAGCACATATTTTGTTACTGTTGTGTTTTCTTTTAAATGAGTGCATTAGGAGAACAATCTAGGAAATCTATCTTTTTATATTCAAATAAATGAAAAAGCGCATATGGTAAATTTTTTCTATTTGCTTAAGCATATAAAATTTCTTAAGTAAATACATAAATTAATATTTTATATAGCAACCGTTCGCAATTATTGCAGCTTCAATTTTCGTAGCATTCTTTCATAGATAGTGAGAGGTTTCCCTCCCATGTTTTAAACACATGCCTCCATAATTCATTCAAAGAATTTGGGACTCCAACTAGATTCATTTTCAGCTCTCCCTGAGGGACTCAAGCGGATTGAGGTCAAGCGATTTCGGTGACCATTATATTACTTTCAGTTCGCTATCATTTAACCACTTTTGAGTTATTTTGGCAGTGAATTTCAAATTATTGTATTGCTGAAAAACTAATTTAATTTACAGCATGTTTCCAGGAGACAATTACAATACCATACAAACGATTGTCACACTAACAATAACGTAACAAATTGGGTTTCTGTAACACAACAGAATATTTTTGTCTGGCTTTCGTTATACAGTTTTGTTTTGTTAAAACCATTATTGCCATTACTTTATTTTATAGTTTTTGTTTACATTTTTTCTTGTAAAAAATACTTTTTTATGTTATAAAATGGTAACTCTATGAGTCAGCTGATAAGTTAATTGTCTGTACCCAATTGTTTGGTTAAATTATTTTTGTTTGTATATGAAAGAATACAAATGTATCTCTAAATAGTGTTTTGTGAATATAGTGCTTTAATAAACAAATATCTTTTTTATTGTCATTATCACTAGATATATCCATTATTTTTAATTATTTTATGAAAAACTATTTTTTTTAATAAAACAAATTTTTAGAGCAAACAAATCAATGACAATGAGTTTTTTCTGATCGTCTATTTTTGACATTTCATATTGTGTAAGACAATCGGCCTTATTATGAGTGTCGTATTTTTTTTTCGACAATTGTCGTAGTCGTTGTCGTTTTTAATTTTATTTGGTATCATGTAAAATTTACGACAACGACATTTTTGTAAAAGAGTGAAAATAACAGATTGTTTCATAATTCTTACTTATTTAAATATTTATGAACTACCTGATTAGGAAAACTGGAAACCGCTGTTCGGCGGTATAAAAACATAACATAACAAAACATAAAATAACAAAAATAGAAAAATAAAAAAAAAAATTTAAATAAAATTCACATTTGCTTTTTTAAACAATGAAAAAAAAAACGATAAAAATATTAATACACATATTTTACTAGGAAATACACTATTTCCAATTGTATTTTAAAATTTTCCAAATAAATTTTTAAATTATATGAATGTTTTTTAAAATTTTCTAAATGTATTTTGAAATTGTCCAAATGTTTTGTAAAATTGACAAAATTTATTTTATACTTATCCATATGTATTTTAAAATAGTCCAAATATATTTTAAAATTGTCGAAATGAATTTCAAAGTTTTCCAAATGTGTTTAAAAAATTTATATTTTAAGTTTTCCAAACGTATTTCAAAATTTTTCAAATGAATTTTAAAATTGACAAAATATATTTTAAAATCTTCTAAATATATTTTAAAATTGTCCAAATGTATTTTAAAATTTTCAAATGTGTTTTAAGAATTTTTAAAGTACATTTGGAAATTTTTAAGATAAGTTTGAAATTTTTTTTTGTTATAAATTTTTAAAATACATTTGGAAATATTTAAGACAAATTTAATTTTTAAATTACATTTGGATTTTTAAATTACATTTGGAAAATTTTAAAATTGATTTGGAAAATTTTAGAATACATTTGGACAATTTCAAAACAAATTTAGAAAATTTTAAAATTTATTTTAACAAATTTAAAATTCATTTGGAAATTTTCAAAATACAATTGGAAATAATGTAGTAGTTGGGTAGTAATGGGTAGTCGACGTTTCGTTTGGCCTTAAATATTCACATGTTTTATATTCATAAACTTTCATCAATTTCAAAACGTTGTAAATCATTTATTTCATCTATTGCAATACGTCTCTTTTCAAGTTCTATTTCCTCTTTTCTAAGCTTTAAAAGTTCCCTTCTAAATTCTTCCTTACATTTTAACTCTTCCTTGTAAAGTGCTAACTTTTCTTCCTTTAGTTTAAAGTTTTTGCGTTGATACCTTTCAATTTCAGCTAAAGAATAATGCTTCACTTCCTTGTACAATGCTGTTTGGACGTTTAATTGCTCCTCAAGGAGATCATCTTTTGTTTTTTTCTTAGTTGAGGTCTTTGTTGATGTTGTTAAACTTGATTCTCCAAGAATCTCATAGTTTTGTGTTGGTTTTTTAGTTGAAGTTTTTTTTGTTGACTGTGAGGTATGTACGTACTTCTTCAACATCATTACTTTGTATGGGTGTCTTTGATGCATGTTTTTGTGTAGAATGTAAGGAGCGTACTTCTTTTGGGCCAATATAGTTTTGTTTGGGGTTTTTGGATTGATTTGAGCAGACTGGTTGTTCAATTTCTAAATTCACACTCATTGGTACATTCTCTTCATTGTCGTTGTTTTGATTTCTGCGTTGTGCTCCAAACGCAACACCACCTGGATTTACAATTGTGTCAATTTGAAGTAAATTGGAGGCAGCCTCTTCAGTTGGGGATAGTACAAATTGCTTAAAAGAACCACCCCCGGTAGCACGACATTCGGCTTTATTGTGTATTAATTTTTTTTTTACTTTAAACTTAAAGTCCGCCCAAACTTTCATCCGTCCTTCCCCATTCCGTGTTGGTGGCCCTAAAATGTTAAGTTCTTCTCCAATTTTGTTCCACTCCTCCTTAACATTGATTTTGTTTATGCCACTGCTAAATCCTCTAGCCAAGCATGGATTTTGCTCCAGCAGCGACACTATTCGGCTAAATTGCCTGGTGTTTGTGATTTTTGTTCTAAAATTAATGGAATCGTGAGAAAAATCATTATTAAATAGTTTTTAAGTGCTATAAATACTTACTTTTTAGCTATATCCATTTTTATAATTTTTTTGATTATTTTTTCTATCTGTCGTGAACAAAAACTTTAACGACAATATTTGTAATTTTTGACATTTGAATACGACACTAATAGTACCGAAATTTGTAATTGAATTGCCAATAGTGTTGTATTTTTGTCGTTTTTCGACATTCATAATACCGATTTAAAAAAACGCCTTGTTTACGACACGACAACGAAACTCATAATAAGGCCGAATTACTTTTGTTATACAGAAACCAATTTACACACAGAAAAATTGACAGTCTTACGTTGTTTGTGTGAAACAATTACTATTGTCTTATAGAACCCCAAAATGATTATTGTTTGTTGTTTTGACAATTTAAAAACAATAATTGTCTCCTGGAAACATGCTGTTAATTTTGGTTTAGTCCGGAAATAGGACCATCTTCCAATCCTCCATAATCCAATTTAAGTGCATCCGATCAAAATCCAGGTGAAGCTTTAAATGGCGTTTTCTGGTCAGTGGTTTGCTTAACTTCAAACAAGATTAAATTTTTATAGTCTTAACTTTCTGCTGGCTAAAGATTTTATTTTATCTACTTGCACAAATAGGTAGTGGAAAAGCCACATTTTAGTGCAATTTTATAACGACCCTTTTACTGAAGTCGATAATTGCTGCTTCTGCATGACAGCTTTTACCTTTTCCTAAAAACTAGTAAATTAAGCTCCACAATATTCTTCGGACAAAAACGTACCAAATTTGTCTTTAAAACTAATAAATGTATCAAAACTTCTTAAAAAAGAGTTAAAGATTTTCTTAACAACTCCAACATATTCTCAATGTTAAAGTTTTTCTTAGTTTTTTCTTTTTCTTAGAAAAATTTAACTCAAAAAATTAAAAACGTGCACTTTTTTAATTATCTGAATATAAAAAGATAACGGTTTCCTAGATTCTTTTTCTCATGCACACATTTAAAAGAAAACACAATAACAAAACAAATGAGTGCTTGATGAACAAGATCGGAGAAATAGTTCTGGCGTTGTAAGCTTTTGAACATAGGACATTCAAACACATGGTCAGTTGTTTGAGTCACTGTATGTATATTAGAGTACCCAGGAATTATATAGAACTGCTGTATTCATAAAAAATATTATAGGTTTATTGAGAGGTTCATAAACATATAAGAATTTTTATGAATACAGTCTAAAAATTCCAAAAGTTATTTTAAATACTTTTACAATTATGGGTACTTTAATATCGATAATTTGTAATAAGCAAACAATGTGATACAGTTTTTTTATTACATATAATCACTTATTTAAAAATATAAATAATTAAAAACATACAAAATAAATAAATTAATGGTAATTAATATTAAAATTGTTTGATTTTGTGTTTATTTGAAGTAATTTTTATTAAAAAATTGTTAAAAATCAAATTTAAATTCAATTTATTATTCACTTGTAACTTGTAAAATTTTTTTGAGAGTTTCCGTCGACCCTAAGCATTTTTTCTACAATTCTACAAGTGTACAAGTGAAAATTTAGTTTAATGAAACAAAACGACTTGTAGAAGTATGACTTGTAGACATGTGAATTGTAAAAATTACTTGTAGCTACAAACTTGTAATTGTATTTTTATGAAACACAATATTTTACAATTTACAATTTTATAGGCAAAAACACTTGTAATTGTAAACTTGTAGCTTAGTGAAATAGGCCCCTGATGTCATAATATCTGGTCTGTCTGATAAATTAACAAATCTGGAGGACACAATTGAAAAATTATGCTTCCATTATGGGATTGTTATCGGTACTGGAGATGTAAATGCTTTTTACATTAAAAAAGGTAATGCTATACTTGCTAAATTTAAAAATGTTGGTAATCGGGACAAATTGATGTCTGCATACTACAAATCCAAAAGACTTAAGGCAAAGAATATAAATCATATAGAATGCGCATCTCAACACTTATGCTATAAACACAACAAAGGCTATCGAACACCGAACACACGACTACAAAAGTCGCTGGCTACGAAAGTAGCCAAGTAGCCAGCTACTTAATTATAATAACGACTACAGCTACAAAATAAACATCTGTTTTGACACATTGAACATAACCTAAACAAAATATATTTTTTGTAAGTGAAATTGTGAGGAAATAAAAAACAACAAATGTCTGAAAAAAACTTATAAAAATTTAAGAAACTAAAAAGGCAATTAAATAATAAATTAAAAATAAAATAAAAACTGATGTATATAAATGAAATAAGTAAATGAAAACTAAACAAAAAATGTAAACAAATGATTATTTATTTTCAGTGGTGCAACTCAAATTTTTTTCGCATTTTTAATGCATATATTTCATATATTGCGTTTTTTAAATACCTTTTTCATGCATCTTATTGTATTGGCAGCACTAAACTGTTTATTGTCGCCAAGAAAAATAGAAATTAGCCTAAGTTGGCTACGGGCTACAAAAGTAGTCGTGTGTTCGGTAGTCGTGTAGCCGTTAAAATAATTATTCTCATATGAACACATGCATTCTATTTTTGACAGCTTGTAGTCGATGGTCGGTAGCATAATGCTATAAACACAACAAAGGCTATCGAACACCGAACACACGACTACAAAAATCGCTGGCTACGAAAGTAGCCAAGTAGCCAGCTACTTAATTATAATAACGACTACAGCTACAAAATAAACATCTGTTTTGACACATTGAACATAACCTAAACAAAATATATTTTTTGTAAGTGAAATTGTGAGGAAATAAAAAACAACGAATGTCTGAAAAAAACTTATAAAAATTTAAGAAACTAAAAAGGCAATTAAATAATAAATTAAAAATAAAATAAAAACTGATGTATATAAATGAAATAAGTAAATGAAAACTAAACAAAAAATTTAAACAAATTATTATTTATTTTCAGTGGTGCAACTCAAATTTTTTTCGCATTTTTAATGCATATATTTCATATATTGCGTTTTTTAAATACCTTTTTCATGCATCTTATTGTATTGGCAGCACTAAACTGTTTATTGTCGCCAAGAAAAATAGAAATTAGCCTAAGTTGGCTACGGGCTACAAAAGTAGTCGTGTGTTCGGTAGTCGTGTAGCCGTTAAAATAATTATTCTCATATGCACACATGCATTCTATTTTTGACAGCTTGTAGTCGATGGTCGGTAGACTTTGTTGTGTTTATAGCATTATCCAAATATTTTGCCAAAATTTTTTTAGACGCGGGAAGGAAGGGCAAAAGGCAAAATAAAAGAAAAGAGCGTAACAAAACAAGAGAAACCAAAGAGAAAACTAATGTGTGTTTTATTTCTTTTGTATTATTGTTGAGTTTTTTTCGTTCAGCCACAGTAGATACAGTGACGAAACTCCAACAACTACAACAAGAACATCACACAGCAAGATAGCCACAACAAAATTTTTGCACACACAACATCACAGTGTATAAGACGATAGCCACAACAAAATTTTTACTTCGTGCTAAGTTTTTTGCTTAAGTACAGAAACGGTTTCATGCTAACAACAATATTCACATATAATACAATTTATGTGTTTGTATTTCTTATTCATTGTGAGCTGTTTTCGTTTTTTTAATTTTAAAACTTAGAGAATAATGTTGTTGGTTCAAATATTTTTGTGTAAATAAAGAATACAGTGCTCCGATACGACTATATAAGCTAGTGTAGGGCAAAACATATTTAATTTGTAGTTGCGCGAAGGAAAATACATTAATCTACTACGAATATATAGCGCCCTATTTAATATCGTAATAAAAGTGTAGTTAGAAATATATTTTATTATTATTATTTATTTAAGCTCAACAATTGATTTTATATTTATTTGAAATAAAAGGTTAACTAAACCAAAAAATGTAATTCCAAAAATATAAAAAAAACAAGTGTATATTCATTAATGACAAATTTTCAAATGATAAATTGATGATCTTTCAATTATAAGAAAATTCAATTTTTATTTTTAATTCATATATACATATCTGTGGACATTTGACAAAACGTCTTCTTTCAAAATCAACAATTTTTCAGTAGAGCAAAAAAACAGTTAAAAAGGTTAATAGAAGTTATTGCTTAAAAAATTAAAGAAATTTTGAACTTTAATAATATACACTAATACTTAACGAACATTATGCGACCTTTTTTCCCCTCTAGAAGCAATAGTTTTCTTTAAAACGACAAAAAATTAATTTAAGACTTTTTGTTAAATAGATTTTAAAGAAAAAAATTAGCTTCCAACATAAAAGTCGTTTTGTCAAAATTTTTTTGATTAAATTTGGAAATAAATTTAATCGCATAAATCAAGACAAGTTGTTTTGTTAAAATGGAATATGAAAGAAAGGTTGAAAGAAGTTGATCTGGAAAAAATATTTCGGTTTCACTAAAAAAAAATTTACTTCATTTTTTCACTACAATATGCAAATAATTAAAAAATAATAATAAAAATTAAATAAAATTTTCTATAGAGATTCAATTTTTCAAATTATTCTTAATTCTCTGAAAGAAGTCGTTTTGTCAAATTGAAATTGGGGGAAAGACTGAAAGAGGTCGATTAGTCAACTGCATATCTTGCGTTCCAAAGGTCGTAGAAATACGGGGATTAGAGCAAAAGATGGACAAGGAAATTCTATATATACTATAAAAATATTGGAAAATTGTCTTATTTCGAGAGAAGACGTTTTTCAAAATTCCACAGATATGTATGTATGTATTATATATATACATTTTTAAAAAAAAAGACACTTCAATTTTTGTATGTTAAAAATAAATAATAAATAAATAATAATCAAGATTAAAATTATTTCTTACTTCTTTATAAAAAGGCTAATAAAGTTAATTTTTTTAAAGATTATTTATTGGATAAGATATCTAATTTTCTTTTTTTGGAACTTCCTTTTTCTGTAGTTCAAGATCAATGTTTTTGAAGGAGTACCAATAATAAAAAATCCAATACCTCTATTCTGTGTTAAGAACAAGTGTCGGCAAACCACTCTGGGATCATTGGTTTACATGACTCAATAATAAAAGATTTTATACCAATTTTTTTAGATTCAGATTTAAAGACATTAAGAAAAATTGAAATGTGTTTTTTGCTTGCATTCATTTTGCTATCATTCTAAATTTTTTTATTTCCCAAAATGGTTTATCTGCATTGGTATTAATATTTGTGCCCTTATATGTGTTCAAGGCTCGACTAACCGAAAATGCTTTTCCAATCTTAAAGTATCTGCTAAAAAACCGTTTTTTGAATTAAGCGATCAAAAAGTTTTTTGACTTTATAATTTTCCACACTCAATTAAACCTTTGCGGAAGGGGTGGCTAAAATGTGACATAAAAACCCTGGATGGGACGGCAAGCTTTCAGATAATTAGGGAATTGTAAGAAATGGAAGCAAATGCAAAAACAAAAATGTGCCCAAAACTAACACGGCAACATATTTTTCCCAACACTTTTGAAAAATGCGTGTAATATTTGCCACACAAATTTTCAGCAGGCCTGTTTCTGCTGCTATTAAAACAACGTCTGAAGCCACAAAATTTAAGACATGTTCCGCAGAATTAGCTTTATCAACAGCTCAGTTTGTGGAAAAAATGGCTAAATTTTTGATTGTCTTAATAGTGGCTCCCTTTATGGAGATAATTGCTACAGATCTGCAATTCAGATTAACAATGAAGTATATAAATATATTCAGTTCTTTTTAGAAAATTTAAAAAAGGTGGAGTTTGTAGATCAAAACAAGCGTATTTTCTTTTCAAATAAAATGAAACTCACCCTAAATTCAATTCTTATGTTAACAAATGAAATTTTAAGGAAGGTGGTGATTTATATTTCTTAATGACAAAGTCCCTCAATCAAGACAAATTAGAAAACACTTTTTCTGTATTACGGCAAAAAGGTGGCAACAATAACAACCCTTCCGTAGCCGAATTGAATAACATTTTGGCAAAATTAATGGTAACTAAAATAATTCAGTCAAGTTCGTCCAGCAATTGTGTGCATTTACAAGACGAGATAACGCAAGTTGATGCCAACTTTGAAG
>CAUYWT010000027.1:20000-21148 GCA_963576795.1 Metopia argyrocephala | reverse complement strand
GTTTGCCTTTATAAAATCACTCGATACAAGTAAAAATATAATTTTCATATTTTCATGTATCGATGGTTTCTGAAATCTTTTATTTAAATTGTATGGATGAAACTCTATTAATACACACTGGCTTGCGTTCAAAAAATATTGTGTGAATAACAAAGTCCAACCATCAATTTTTATCATTGCATTCAAGTGTTTGCCTTTATAAAGTCAGTCAAATTTTCATTTTCATGTATCGATGGTTTCTGAAATCTCTTTTTTAAAAGATTTCTTTATTGTATGGATGAAACTCTATTAATACACACTGCGTTCAAAATATATTGTGTGAATAACAAAGTCCAACCATCCATTTTTATCATTGCATTCAACTGTTTGCCTTTATAAAATCACTCGATACAAGTAAAAATATAATTTTCATATTTTCATGTATCGATGGTTTCTGAAATCTCTTATTTAAATTGTATGGATGAAACTCTATTAATACACACTGGCTTGCGTTCAAAAAATATTGTGTGAATAACAAAGTCCAACCATCAATTTTTATCATTGCATTCAAGTGTTTGCCTTTATAAAGTCAGTCAAATTTTCATTTTCATGTTTCGATGGTTTCTGAAATCTCTTTTTTAAAAGATTTCTTTATTGTATGGATGAAACTCTATTAATACACACTGCGTTCAAAATATATTGTGTGAATAACAAAGTCCAACCATCCATTTTTATCATTGCATTCAATGATAAAGTCAGTCAATACAAGTAAAAATATAATTTTTATATTTTCATGTATTGATGGTTTGGGAATAGTCGTTATTGTATGGATGAACCTCTGTTAATACACACTGCGTTCAAAAAATATTGTGTGAATAACAAAAATCCATCTATTGCCGTATTTTCGAGTGTTTGCCTTTATAAAATCAGTTCAATTTAGTGAAAATATGAATTTCATATTTTTCTTAAAGTGCAACCTCTAGTCACTCGTTTTGTGTTAATTTAGCAAACGACTATTCTTATAGATGTTTTTAGACACGATCTCTGCCAGTTGCAGTTTCAAAATGAAAAAAAATTCATAACTTCCTCAAAAGGGCTAATATTGATTAATTTTTTTATTCAATAGATAGATATTATTATAATCTATAGAATGTATTCAATAAATATGT
>CAUYWT010000027.1:12500-15000 GCA_963576795.1 Metopia argyrocephala | reverse complement strand
CTGTTTCGGTCTTCCATCAGGGTTTCCCCTGACTTCAACCTGATCAAGTATAGTTCACCATCTTTCGGGTCACAGCATATTTGCTCAAGGTACGCTCTAGTTAGAGGTATAAATAATATAAATATTATTATACATAACTATATAGAACGCCCCGGGATTGAATTAATAGACTATAAATAATCTAAAAACTAATCCCATTAAAGTTATGTTAATTTCGCTATTAGGTTTTTATTCCCAATAACTTGCAAATATGTTAGACTCCTTGGTCCGTGTTTCAAGACGGGTCCCGAAGGTATCCTGAATCTTTCGCATTGTTAATCATATAAGTGCATATAATAAACATAAAAATCAATGATTAATATGCTATTATAAAATATTAAAAATATTTAAGCACTATATATAATAAATCTATCAACACTTTATCAAATCAAGAGCATTTATTCTATGTTAAATTGCAAGCAAAATAATTTGAATAAACTTACGCCACTATGATCTTATGATAAATTATAATTTATGTTAATAGATTACAATGTCCTTTATAGAAAAAATGCACACCATTATTATAATATTATTAATATTAAAATCATAATGATGAATTTTCCATAATGGATATTCAGGTTCATCGGGCTTAACCTCTAAGCAGTTTCACGTACTATTTAACTCTCTATTCAGAGTTCTTTTCAACTTTCCCTCACGGTACTTGTTTACTATCGGTCTCATGGTTATATTTAGTTTTAGATGGAGTTTACCACCCACTTAGTGCTGCACTATCAAGCAACACGACTCTTTGGAAATGCCATCTAGTAATCATTAACGTTATACGGGCCTGGCACCCTCTTTGGGTAAATGGCCTCATTTAAGAAGGACTTAAATCGTTAATTTCTCATACTAGAAATTTGACATTCCATACACTGCATCTCACATTTGCCATAAAGACAAAGTGACTTAGTGCTGAACTGTTTTCTTTTCGCTCGCCGCTACTAAGAAAATCCTTGTTAGTTTCTTTTCCTCCCCTCATTAATATGCTTAAATTCAGGGGGTAATCCCATATGAGTTGAGGTTGTATAACAGTTTGTCATTAGAAGGGTAAGTTTAACTAACGCTCTTTAATAATAATTATTATTATTATTGAGTATTTAAGTGTTATTATACCTTTAAAAATACAAAAAACCATGAATAAAAATCATTTCTTATATTTATTGAAATAAATTCAATGTTTATCCTTTTTTTTATTTCTCTTTTAGAGTAGAGGTAATTCTAGTGTTCATAAAATTATTTTATGCTAGACCTTCCTCTATAAAAAAAAAGGACTATATATAATATATATTATATATAATACTTTGATTTTATTCATTTATGAGGTTTTGTATCTTTAGCTAATTAGTATTATGAATACAAAATAGTATCCAGTAATACAACATGTGCTGTAATATATAATATTAAGCAACTTATTTAGCATAGTCTTACAACCCTCAACCATATGTAGTCCAAGCAGCACTCTAATTATAAATTAAAGTACATAACAGCATGGACTGCAATATGCGTTCAAAATGTCGATGTTCATGTGTCCTGCAGTTCACACGATGACGCACAGTTTGCTGCGTTCTTCATCGACCCATGAGCCAAGTGATCCACCGCTTAGAGTGATAAATTTTTTTTGTTTTTAATAAGACCGTCATTAATATATTTATTGAAAGAAATCAAAAATACACCAACATTATAAATTGGCATATATCAATTCCTTCAATAATTTTTTGTTTTTTAACATACAAAGTTTGTTGCGAATGTCTTAGTTTCAAAAGAAAACTTTTAACTTATATATAAAAAAGGAAATATGCGTTCAAAAAAAATTTTTTTTCCTTTTTTTATACAAGTACAACTATAATTGTATGTATATTGCGTTCAAAAGATTTTTTTGTTTAATTACAATGTAATCAATACAATGTTATTAATTTTTATTAACAACACAACTAACTATATATAAGAGACAATTGTAAAATTCTTTTCTTGCGTTCAAAAAGTGTTCTACTATCTATGTTATGTGTAGTGTTGTTTATTATTAGAATAGTCAGCACTTGGCTGGACTTTCTTTTTTAAATTTATTCTGTAGTAGTTCTGCAGTTTTCATTTTTTGGTCCCTATCTATGTGCTCACCAGTTTTTTTTAAAAAAAAAAATCTACATTTTGTAGATATTTTCCATCAATTCCTAAGATACCGGTGGCACATTATATGAGGGTTGCCCAAGCCCTCATATTTTCATAAAATAAAATAGACTATACTTCACACATTTACTTCAATTGCTTTTATGGCTGTTTATTTTGCTTTTTACTACACACAACACAGTAGGTAAGTAGTATACACTATTTATGAAAAGAATATTTACAATTGTAAAACACACAGACCTGTATTTAAGTTAATTGGTGTTTGTTATTATTAATAACTTTTGCAATGTATGAGAATATAAATATTCCCAGTACATTGATGAATTATATATATAAA
>CAUYWT010000027.1:0-10000 GCA_963576795.1 Metopia argyrocephala | reverse complement strand
ACTCCGAAGAGAATGAATAGCTCCGTCCACATTTATTGGCGATACCACTCCTCACACATCATTAAATGTTGTATGATGAAGCAATTAACAAATGCAAAAGTGCAAATGCTAACCAGTATCTTATTACATAGACAGTACAATTCTAATGATGTTTTTACGCATCATGTGTACTTGACCGAACACATCCAAACTCCGAAGAGAATGAAAGTTTCCGTCTAACCAGCGTATGAAGTGTAAAACACCCCAGTACGCCCGCGAGAATATTTTGTGTCGTTTAACTCAAAATCTTGACGATAAAATAGGAAGACTGATATTAATTTTTATGTAATATGATGGATGATTTCTATATTCACAAACACCAAATAGTGTTTTATCATGTGAACAATTTTAAAATTCCATCCATAAAAATATAAAAAATATTAATGCCCAATAATATTTTTTCGTTTATCAAGTAATTTTTCAACATTTTTCAACTTGATTTCATAAAATATGGTTAATCATATTTTTGCTGATTTGCATCATGTCGTCCCTTCTTCTATGTCATTTGAGCAAACGGCTATTCTCATAGATGTTTTTAGACACGATCTCTGCCAGTTGCAGTTTCAAAATTTAAAAAAATTCATAACTTACACAAAAATTGAAATATTGAAATTTTTTTTTCTTTAATAGATAGATATAATAATTATCTATAGAATGTATTCAATAAATTTTTAATATTTTTTTAAAATTTGTGATTTTTTCACGTTTTTTTAAAAAGTATGTATTTGGTACATTTCTATACTAAATATCATAATTTTTACTACAGATTGTAAAAATGTATTGCGAGGTATTATGAAAAGGAGTTTGACTTAGCTAAAAAAAAGTATTGATTGCATAGAATTATAAATGCAATAAAGATTCATTTTTTGTGAATAAAGTGTACAAAATATATTCAATAAATATATAGAATTTATTAATTTTATTCATTCATTCATAATATTTATAATTTCTTTTATTAATATATGTGATTAATTTGCATATTTTGTGAAAAGCTAAAAATTTCATTCAAAAATTGTTATAAAAGTACATAAACAAATTTATAAACGCAAATCCAAATGGATTGTACATTATTAAACCATATAGAAGATATTTAATATATTTATAGAGTTTCTATATTTTGTATTAATTTATATTATTTATTTATTTTTTATCCCTAGAATGTAAAAATGTAATAATATTTTTAATAAATATTCTATTTATTGGAAAAAATGTAGTAAACTTCATAATACATTTTACCTCATTTTTTTCCAAAACATAAATATTTATTGAAAATATTCCTACATTTATGCATTCTAAGGAAATATATAAAATAAATTATATTTATTGAAGAAAATCTATACATTTTAATAAATCTATTTATTATTATATATAATGTTGGATTTGCATTATTATTTTAGTTATATAGTTTTTATACATGCATTCAATAAGATTGCTTTTCATTTACCAAAATCCATTTGGATTTACATTATTATTTTAGTTATATAGTTTTTATTATACAAGCCTTCACATACAAAATGTAATACCTTGTCTATGTTATGTTATAACATTTCAACAACTTCATATTCAAAATATGTGATGTGTGGTTACAGCTGAAAGTATTCTGCCATAAACCACACAAGTTTATTATTTGCTACTTCTATATGGATGAAGCTCTATTAATACACACTGATTTGCGTTCAACAAATAGTGTGAATAACAAAGTCAAACCATCCATTTTTATCATTGCATTCAAGTGTTTGACTTTATAAAATCACTTGATACAAGTAAAAATATGATTTTCATATTTTCATGTATTGATGGTTTTTCAACAATTTGCCTTCATAAAATCATTTGATACAAGCAAAAAGATTATTTTCATATTTTCATGTATTGATGGTTTCTGACACACCATTTTTCAAAAATTTGAGTTTATAAAATCACTTGATACAAGCAAAAATTTTATTTTCATATTTTCATGTATTGATGATTTCTAGCAACTCATTTTTAACAATTTGCCTTCATAAAACTACTTGAATACAAGTAAAAATTTTATTTTCATATCTTCATGTATTGATGGTTTTTCAACAATTTGCCTTTATAAAATCACTCGATACAAGTAAAAATAAAATTTTCATATTTTCATGTATCGATGGTTTCTGACATACCATTTTTAAAAAATTTGAGTTTATAAAATCACTTGATACAAGCAAAAATATTATTTTCATATTTTCATGTATTGATGATTTCTAGCAACTCATTTTTAACAATTTGCCTTCATAAAACCACTTGATACAAGCAAAACTATTATTTTCATATCTTCATGTATTGATGGTTTTTCAACAATTTGCCTTCATAAAAAGCAAAATTTTATTTTCATATTTTCATGTATTGATGATTTCTAGCAACTCATTTTTAACAATTTGCCTTCATAAAACCACTTGATACAAGCAAAAATATTATTTTCATATCTTCATGTATTGATGGTTTTTCAACAATTTGCCTTCATAAAATCACTTGATACAAGCAAAAATATTATTTTCATATTTTCATGTATTGATGGTTTCTGGCATACCATTTTTCAAATATTTGAGTTTATAAAACCACTTGATACAAGCAAAAATATTATTTTCATATCTTCATGTATTGATGGTTTTTCAACAATTTGCCTTCATAAAATCACTTGATACAAGCAAAAATTTTATTTTCATATTTTCATGTATTGATGATTTCTAGCAACTAATTTTTAACAATTTGCCTTCATAAAACCACTTGATACAAGGAAAAAGTATTATTTTCATATCTTCATGTTTTGATGGTTTTTCAAAAAATTGCCTTTATAAAATCAGTCAATACAAGTAAAAATATAATTTTCATATTTTCATGTATCGATGGTTTCTGAAATCTCTTTTTTAAATTATATGGATGAAACTCT
This sequence comes from Metopia argyrocephala, assembly GCA_963576795.1. Lineage (NCBI taxonomy): Eukaryota > Metazoa > Arthropoda > Insecta > Diptera > Sarcophagidae > Metopia > Metopia argyrocephala. Next base: position 7,050 of record CAUYWT010000027.1, on the reverse strand, counting down.
ATTAATACACACTGACTTGCGTTCAAAAAATATTGTGTGAATAACAAAGTCCAACCATCCATTTATATCATTGCATTCAATTGTTTGCCTTCATAAAATCACTTGATACAAGTAAAAATATGATTTTCATATTTTCATGTATTGATGGTTTTTCAACAATTTGCCTTCATAAAATCACTTGATACAAGCAAAAATATTATTTTCATATTTTCATGTATTGATGGTTTTTCAACAATTTGCCTTCATAAAATCACTTGATACAAGCAAAAATATTATTTTCATATTTTCATGTATTGATGGTTTCTGACATACCATTTTTCAAAAATTTGAGTTTATAAAATCACTTGATACAAGCAAAAATATTATTTTCATATTTTCATGTATTGATGGTTTTTCAACAATTTGCCTTTATAAAATCACTTGATACAAGCAAAAATATTATTTTCATATTTTCATGTTTTGATGGTTTCTGACATACCATTTTTTAAAAATTTGAGTTTATAAAATCACTTGATACAAGCAAAAATATTATTTTTATATTTTCATGTATTGATGATTTCTAGCAACTCATTTTTAACAATTTGCCTTCATAAAACCACTTGATACAAGCAAAAATATTATTTTCATATTTTCATGTATTGATGGTTTTTCAACAATTTGCCTTCATAAAATCACTTGATACAAGCAAAAATATTATTTTCATATTTTCATGTATTGATGGTTTCTGACATACCATTTTTCAAAAATTTGAGTTTATAAAATCACTTGATACAAGCAAAAATATTATTTTCATATTTTCATGTATTGATGATTTCTAACAACTCATTTTTAACAAGTTGCCTTCATAAAACCACTTGATACAAGCAAAAATATTATTTTCATATTTTCATGTATTGATGGTTTTTCAACAATTTGCCTTCATAAAATCACTTGATACAAGCAAAAATATTATTTTCATATTTTCATGTATTGATGGTTTCTGACATACCATTTTTCAAATATTTGAGTTTATAAAATCACTTGATACAAGCAAAAATTTTATTTTCATATTTTCATGTATTGATGGTTTTTCAACAAATTGCCTTTATAAAATCACTCGATACAAGTAAAAATATAATTTTCATATTTTCATGTATCGATGGTTTCTGAAATCTCTTATTTAAATTGTATGGATGAAACTCTATTAATACACACTGGCTTGCGTTCAAAAAATATTGTGTGAATAACAAAGTCCAACCATCAATTTTTATCATTGCATTAAACTGTTTGCCAGTCAAATTTTCATTTTCATGTATCGATGGTTTCTGAAATCTCTATTTAAAAGATTTCTTTATTGTATGGATGAAACTCTATTAATACACACTGACTTGCGTTCAAAAAATATTGTGTGAATAACAAAGTCCAACCATCAATTTTTATCATTGCATTCAAGTGTTTGCCTTTATAAAGTCAGTCAAATTTTCATTTTCATGTATCGATGGTTTCTGAAATCTCTTTTTTAAAAGATTTCTTTATTGTATGGATGAAACTCTATTAATACACACTGCGTTCAAAATATATTGTGTGAATAACAAAGTCCAACCATCCATTTTTATCATTGCATTCAACTGTTTGCCTTTATAAAATCACTCGATACAAGTAAAAATATAATTTTCATATTTTCATGTATCGATGGTTTCTGAAATCTTTTATTTAAATTGTATGGATGAAACTCTATTAATACACACTGGCTTGCGTTCAAAAAATATTGTGTGAATAACAAAGTCCAACCATCAATTTTTATCATTGCATTCAAGTGTTTGCCTTTATAAAGTCAGTCAAATTTTCATTTTCATGTATCGATGGTTTCTGAAATCTCTTTTTTAAAAGATTTCTTTATTGTATGGATGAAACTCTATTAATACACACTGCGTTCAAAATATATTGTGTGAATAACAAAGTCCAACCATCCATTTTTATCATTGCATTCAACTGTTTGCCTTTATAAAATCACTCGATACAAGTAAAAATATAATTTTCATATTTTCATGTATCGATGGTTTCTGAAATCTCTTATTTAAATTGTATGGATGAAACTCTATTAATACACACTGGCTTGCGTTCAAAAAATATTGTGTGAATGACAAAGTCCAACCATCAATTTTTATCATTGCATTCAAGTGTTTGCCTTTATAAAGTCAGTCAAATTTTCATTTTCATGTATCGATGGTTTCTGAAATCTCTTTTTTAAAAGATTTCTTTATTGTATGGATGAAACTCTATTAATACACACTGCGTTCAAAATATATTGTGTGAATAACAAAGTCCAACCATCCATTTTTATCATTGCATTCAACTGTTTGCCTTTATAAAATCACTCGATACAAGTAAAAATATAATTTTCATATTTTCATGTATCGATGGTTTCTGAAATCTCTTATTTAAATTGTATGGATGAAACTCTATTAATACACACTGGCTTGCGTTCAAAAAATATTGTGTGAATAACAAAGTCCAACCATCAATTTTTATCATTGCATTCAAGTGTTTGCCTTTATAAAGTCAGTCAAATTTTCATTTTCATGTATCGATGGTTTCTGAAATCTCTTTTTTAAAAGATTTCTTTATTGTATGGATGAAACTCTATTAATACACACTGCGTTCAAAATATATTGTGTGAATAACAAAGTCCAACCATCCATTTTTATCATTGCATTCAACTGTTTGCCTTTATAAAATCACTCGATACAAGTAAAAATATAATTTTCATATTTTCATGTATCGATGGTTTCTGAAATCTTTTATTTAAATTGTATGGATGAAACTCTATTAATACACACTGGCTTGCGTTCAAAAAATATTGTGTGAATAACAAAGTCCAACCATCAATTTTTATCATTGCATTCAAGTGTTTGCCTTTATAAAGTCAGTCAAATTTTCATTTTCATGTATCGATGGTTTCTGAAATCTCTTTTTTAAAAGATTTCTTTATTGTATGGATGAAACTCTATTAATACACACTGCGTTCAAAATATATTGTGTGAATAACAAAGTCCAACCATCCATTTTTATCATTGCATTCAACTGTTTGCCTTTATAAAATCACTCGATACAAGTAAAAATATAATTTTCATATTTTCATGTATCGATGGTTTCTGAAATCTCTTATTTAAATTGTATGGATGAAACTCTATTAATACACACTGGCTTGCGTTCAAAAAATATTGTGTGAATAACAAAGTCCAACCATCAATTTTTATCATTGCATTCAAGTGTTTGCCTTTATAAAGTCAGTCAAATTTTCATTTTCATGTTTCGATGGTTTCTGAAATCTCTTTTTTAAAAGATTTCTTTATTGTATGGATGAAACTCTATTAATACACACTGCGTTCAAAATATATTGTGTGAATAACAAAGTCCAACCATCCATTTTTATCATTGCATTCAACTGTTTGCCTTTATAAAATCACTCGATACAAGTAAAAATATAATTTTCATATTTTCATGTATCGATGGTTTCTGAAATCTCTTATTTAAATTGTATGGATGAAACTCTATTAATACACACTGGCTTGCGTTCAAAAAATATTGTGTGAATAACAAAGTCCAACCATCAATTTTTATCATTGCATTCAAGTGTTTGCCTTTATAAAGTCAGTCAAATTTTCATTTTCATGTATCGATGGTTTCTGAAATCTCTTTTTTAAAAGATTTCTTTATTGTATGGATGAAACTCTATTAATACACACTGCGTTCAAAATATATTGTGTGAATAACAAAGTCCAACCATCCATTTTTATCATTGCATTCAACTGTTTGCCTTTATAAAATCACTCGATACAAGTAAAAATATAATTTTCATATTTTCATGTATCGATGGTTTCTGAAATCTTTTATTTAAATTGTATGGATGAAACTCTATTAATACACACTGGCTTGCGTTCAAAAAATATTGTGTGAATAACAAAGTCCAACCATCAATTTTTATCATTGCATTCAAGTGTTTGCCTTTATAAAGTCAGTCAAATTTTCATTTTCATGTATCGATGGTTTCTGAAATCTCTTTTTTAAAAGATTTCTTTATTGTATGGATGAAACTCTATTAATACACACTGCGTTCAAAATATATTGTGTGAATAACAAAGTCCAACCATCCATTTTTATCATTGCATTCAACTGTTTGCCTTTATAAAATCACTCGATACAAGTAAAAATATAATTTTCATATTTTCATGTATCGATGGTTTCTGAAATCTCTTATTTAAATTGTATGGATGAAACTCTATTAATACACACTGGCTTGCGTTCAAAAAATATTGTGTGAATAACAAAGTCCAACCATCAATTTTTATCATTGCATTCAAGTGTTTGCCTTTATAAAGTCAGTCAAATTTTCATTTTCATGTTTCGATGGTTTCTGAAATCTCTTTTTTAAAAGATTTCTTTATTGTATGGATGAAACTCTATTAATACACACTGCGTTCAAAATATATTGTGTGAATAACAAAGTCCAACCATCCATTTTTATCATTGCATTCAATGATAAAGTCAGTCAATACAAGTAAAAATATAATTTTTATATTTTCATGTATTGATGGTTTGGGAATAGTCGTTATTGTATGGATGAACCTCTGTTAATACACACTGCGTTCAAAAAATATTGTGTGAATAACAAAAATCCATCTATTGCCGTATTTTCGAGTGTTTGCCTTTATAAAATCAGTTCAATTTAGTGAAAATATGAATTTCATATTTTTCTTAAAGTGCAACCTCTAGTCACTCGTTTTGTGTTAATTTAGCAAACGACTATTCTTATAGATGTTTTTAGACACGATCTCTGCCAGTTGCAGTTTCAAAATGAAAAAAAATTCATAACTTCCTCAAAAGGGCTAATATTGATTAATTTTTTTATTCAATAGATAGATATTATTATAATCTATAGAATGTATTCAATAAATATGTAATATTTTTAAAAAAATATATGATTATTTTACGTTTTTTTAAACATTATGTGTTTAGATGCAAAAAATAATGTGAATAACAAAGTCCATCCAAAGAATATATTATTCTTTAATAATTATTTGTTAAACCAAAAGAATTGATGTTGTATGCCAATATAATTTTTTTAAGTCACTAATAAGATAACAATTCATTTTGCTACCTTTTAAAGAGTTATATTGCCATTTATATTCACAATTATTGAATATTATTATATTATAACAATATTTGATGTGTGTCCATCTTTTTATTTTTTTATCAATCCAAGAGGATTGATATTTTGTATGCATTGAATAATTGTAAACATAAATGGTATTGTTTCTTTATTAAACCAAAAGGATTAATAAATATTGACAACATAATTGATATGCCAATATAATTTTTTAATGTCACTAATAAGATGACAATTCATTTTGCTACCTTTAAAGAGTTATAGTTATACTCTTGCCATTTAATGTTCACAATTATTGAATATAATTATATTATATCAATATGTGATGTGTGTCCATCTAAAGAATATATTATTCTTTAATATATTTTTTATTAAACCAAAAGGATTGATATTTTGTATGCATTGTTTATTATTTGCTATTTATTATTATTATTTGGATGAAGCTTTATTAATAAACACTGACTTGCGTTCAAAAAATAGTGCGATTAACAAAGTCCATCCAATGAATTATTATTATTCTTCAATGTTTCTTTATTAAACCAAAAATATTTCGATATAATGATATGCGAATATAATTTTTTAATGTCACTAATAAGATGACAATTCATTTTGCTACCTTTTAAAGAGTTATAGTTATACTCTTGCCATTTAATGTTCACAATTATTGAATATTATATTATATCAATATGTGATGTGTGTCCATCTAAAGAATATATTATTCTTTAATATTTTTTTTATTAAACCAAAAGGATTGATATTTTGTATGCATTGTTTATTATTTGCTACTTCTATATGGATGAAGCTCTATTAATACACACTGACTTGCTTTCAAAAAATAGTGTGAATAACAAAGTCCATCCAAAGAATATATTATTCTTTAATATTTCTTTATTAAACCAACAAAATTGATGTTGATATGATATGATATGCCAATATAATTTTTTAATGTCACTAATAAGATGACAATTCATTTTGCTACCATTTATGTTTACAATTATTGAATATTATTATATTATTATATTATTATGTGATGTGTGTCCATCTAAAGAATATATTATTCTTTAATATATATTTTATTAAACCAAAAGGATTGATATTTTGTATTATTTGCTACTTATATATGGATGAAGCTTTATTAATACACACTGACTTGTTTTCAAAAAATAGTGTGAATAACAAAGTCCATCCAATGAATTATTATTATTCTTCAATGTTTCTTTATTAAACCAAAAGGATTTCGATATAATGATATGCGAATATAATTTTTTAATGTCACTAATAAGATGACAATTCATTTTGCTACCTTTTAAAGAGTTATAGTTATACTCTTGCCATTTAATGTTCACAATTATTGAATATTATATTATATCAATATGTGATGTGTGTCCATCTAAAGAATATATTATTCTTTAATATTTCTTTATTAAACCAACAGAATTGATGTTGATATGATATGATATGCCAATATAATTTTTTAATGTCACTAATAAGATGACAATTCATTTTGCTACCTTTTAAAGAGTTATAGTTATACTCTTGCCATTTATATTCACAATTATTGAATATTATATTATATCATTATGTGATGTACTTATGTCCATCTAAAGAATATATTATTCTTTAATATTTTTCTTTTTCTTTTTATTAAACCAAAAGGATTGATAAATATTGACAACCGATATAATGATATGCCAATATAATTTTTTAATGTCACTAATAAGATGACAATACATTTGGATACCTTTGTTTATTTGGGTTTTTGGTTTAGAGAGATTGAGGAGAGTAGGGATGGGAAAGGTGGGGGTGAGGGTGAAGGCAAATGAATAATAAAAATATTCAAGCCTTATATATTTAGATTACAATAATATGAATAGTATTCATAATATAGTAATCTGATATAT
>CAUYWT010000026.1:0-15000 GCA_963576795.1 Metopia argyrocephala | reverse complement strand
AAGTTATTACAAATCTGTGTTTATTACTCACAACTACATAGACAAAACAGTACTTAATTTTGTTAGTAAACAAATATTCTCGAACACCATTAATTATCACCAAATTAAAACATCTTCTAGATTTCCTTAAAATATTTTTCCAATTTTAAATGCTCTGTTTAATTTAAAACAGAAACAAAGAAAAACCAAAGCGGCAATTTTGTGTGAAATATTTTGTCTGCAACAAATATTTGCTTTTTATGCATCCGCCAATTACTAAAATTGTTTACAAAAACCTAAACCGAATATAATCTTCACTTAAAATCGCTATTCAGTTTTGAGATACTTTTTTGTACTGGTCCTTGTTATTTTTCAAAATTTACTTCCTCTTTTACAAGGATTTGAGTTACTCTAACTGCCCATGTTTATGCCTGCCAACTAACTATTCATTCATCAATTTTTATTTACAACCAACGAACGCTTTTTTCTTTTCTTTTCTTTCACAGACTCTATTGTCTTATCATCAACTATTCAACAAGGATAACAAAAGAATTTTTATAAAATCGCTATTATCCTGCACAGTGAGGTATTAATCCTTCACTATCTATGCATACCTAGAGAGACAAAACAAAAAGTAGTGAAGAAAAAAAAATCGTTAAAACTTTTAACAACTTCTCTATATTGCACTTAATTAAGGGGGCTGTATCGTTTAACCCTCTTTAAAGCCACCTCTCTTTATCGACATCATTTGAAATTCTCGTTTAGGCCTTTAGGTTGCCAATTTTACTTTCACTGCAAAACACATCATCACACCATTCAATAATTGTTACAAAAATCTAATTAAAACGTTTCACTCTGTGATGTGATGCTCCCCTTACTGTCGCTTTATAGTTTTAAAATTGTAGTTTAATGTGTTACCGGCAAAGTAATTTAAAATAAAGGTGGATTGATAATGAAACGAAATTTCTGTTTTATTTTTTATAAATATCATTTTAATTATTTTAAATATATTTCAAGCATCAAATATACCATTTTTTGATCATTCAGTTGGCTATGCGTTCCAAAAATTTGTTTATGTTCAAACATGCTAATCAATAACTTTGCTTTAGGCCGAGGCCACTCAATGAGCGGCTGAGCGGCAAGTGGCTCATTACTAAGCGTCATTTCTGAGCGGTTAGTGCTGTTAGTTGTTCAAATGCCATATTTTTATTTTTAAAATTTGGTAATCTATCTTGCCATTATAGCAGTCGGCGTTTTAAAGATGAAATTATAAGGTCCGCATTCACTTTTGCCATGTTTATACTTCGCCGCTCAGAAATCAACTAAAAATTAAAACAAGTTCTCTCCTGAGCGACGCCGCTTAGCAGCTCAGAAATGCCGCTCATTGCGTGGCCACTTCAGTGGTATTCCATATGTTTTAGTTTTTTACCGCTCAGTCGCTCACCGCTTTGTCGCTCATTGCGTGGCCTCGGCCTTAGCGATGTACGTCCATAAAGAGTGGTTTGTTTTCACAGCCAACAGCTTTTGGTTTAGTGTGGTTTGACATTTCATTATGACATCCATCAGAGCAGGGTTTTCAAATTGTCGAAACAAATAGTTCTTTTTATTAAATTTTCCATATTTTTCTTCTATTTTATGGCGCAAATAGTAGTCCTTCAGAACGACTAATTGGAATTTTTTCACTTGCTGATAATGTGTATCTCATGAGATACAGAACAGTTCATACTAAAGAAAATTTAGCCGCTGGGAACTTAAAGAGAATGCGAACCACTCAATTTATCACTTTTCTGAGGAACTAAGAACAAAAACCGTAGACTTTAAACATGGCAAACCGTATCATATAATACATAAAACCTCAAACAGCATTTGTCTTATCAAACCCCCATAGATTACGAGTGTCAACTTTATAAAATCCCTAAAATTTTGAAATGTCTCTCTTAAAGTGACAAATATGTATTATAAGTGCTTGAAAATAAGTTTTCCTTGATTAAAACCCATAACCTGTGTAAGTATTTACTTTAATTCTTTAGCACTCTTCTGTTAAAGTTCAATAATAACAATCTTTTGCTAATTTTTCAATTAATTTTAAAATCACCCACGCTTATTAACGGGGAAAAAAAATAAAAGATAATATTTGTGCGCATAAGGAAACAACCACTTACCTGGCATAATAGGCTGCTGCTGCCATAGCCTGAGCCGTTTCAAGACTAACTTCGATTTTTTTGCCATGACGATACGGCAATTTAGCTGTCCCATCTTGTTCGAGAACTAAAACATCCTGAAACTCGCCAGTATCCTCTTCAAATACTATGGGCCAAAGCAGATGGTCTATTATGGCGATTTTTATTGTTGCCGCTACCACTACCATTGCCATTGCCATTGCTATTGTTGTTGTTGTTACTGCTATTCAAATTATTATTTGACGAGGAGGCAGAGGTAGTTGATGTAGAGCTGGTAGGTAACAAGCCGGCTTGTTGTAGTGTATGTTCCACAGAAAGTGGAGCATCATGTTCATCTAATGGCATATTTTCACAGTCTATCATGCAGGTGGAATATTCGGCAGGCAGGTGGCATTGTTCGAGGAATTGTTATTGTGTTGCATGGTTGCTGAGGCAACATTTGGAGGTTTTTCATCATGAGCCCCTAAAGGATGTTCACGTTGCTGTGGCTGTTGTTTAGTGTTTAAATGTTTATTTCCTACACGCTCAACTTGCTGTTGTTGCTGCTGTTGTTCTTTTTCATTTACTTCATTTGCCGCCACTATTTTATTTTGTTGCATTTGTTGTTGTTGTTGTTGTTGTTGTTGTTTTAAATTCTGTTCCTTAACTGCTGATACAAAATACTCCTATGCTCTCCATCCGCTTTGGTTCTTTGCTGCAAACAATAGGAAAATTGAGCTGGTGTTTTACATGCCGCATTTGCCAATAACGGCGGTGGTGCTATATAGGCCGGTGGTTGCATGTGCAACATTTTATTGTGAGCTTTCTTTTCTCCATCCTTGTCATGGTATGATTTCTTATGAGATTTATGAGGCCTTGAATTTGTGCCGTGATTGTTGGCTGCTGCAGCTGCCATTAGGTTTCTTTTTTAAGAGTCTGGAAGGCGGTAGAGGAGGCGGCAATTGATTACAGTTTTGATTACGTTCTGGTGGTGGTGGTGGCATTGGTGGTCTTTCTTTTATAGTCTCGTAAACATGATTTAAAGGAGCCGGCGGGTGGTGGTGGCTGATGATTGTGTGCTTCAAATAGAAAGTGTTTTTTAGTATCCACTGGATCCACATAAGCATCGGTGAGTCGTAATTGTTGCTGTTGTTCTGTTTGTGGTGGCGGTGGTGGTGGTGGTAATTTCATTGAATGTATTTGAGCTTTCGGTGCTTTATGCAGCCATATATGACTCGAATTTTGTAAATTGGGTGGCAGTGGTATTTGAGCTCGACTTAAGCTCTTCTGTTGTTGCTGTTGCTGTTGCTGCTGTTGATAATGTATTTGATGTTGTAGTTCAGTGTCCACAAACGTTGTTTGACTCAACAAGTTGCGCTCGTAAATATCATTCAAAAGATTTGTGGCATTTTTTGATATTTGATTAAATGGAATTTGATGCTGCTGTTGCTGTTGTGGTATTGGCCATCTTTTGATTGTGCACTGGTATGTGGGATTTGTTAGAATGTTGTGCTGGTTGTTGTTCTGGCTGTTTTGTTGTATATGACCTATGCTTAGACGATTAGAAACTGCATTCGTGTTTATCATGGCATTTGGCAAATAATGCCCATGATTTGTGCCTTGTTGTTGTTGTAATTGCATTTCATACAATATTGCCCCCTTGGGCTTTTGTAATTTTTGTTGCTGTTGTAGTTGTAGTTGCTGTTGATGGTCATTCATGTGAGCATTACCAACTGAAACAATTTGATATGGTTGTTGTTGTAAATGCATATGTTTCTGCAATGCATGTTGCTGTTGTTGCTGCAGTTGTTGTTGTTGCTGAAATTGTATTCTCCTTTGCTGTTGATATTTTTGATAACTTGGCCTTTGCATTGTGCCATTATTCCCTGTGGAAGGTTGTTGCATGGTAATGGCTGCTGTATTTCCGCCGTTTGTTGTGGCTTGACTGTTGCCTGTCGTAGCGTTATTTTCATTTCGTTTAATGCCCACATGTCTAGGACGATGCACAGAGGCCTACAAAGTAAAGAAATACAGTAAAAAAATTAAATCAAAAAATTTGTTTACTGTTTGCTTGTTTTAGTAAAAAAACAATAAAAAAATAAATGAAAAACATTATTTAATAAAAAGAGAAAATAAATCTGAAACATATTTAAGAGCCTGTAGAATTTATACAATATTTCGAACAAGTAAAAAGCAAAAATATCCATATTAGTAATTAAATTAAAAAAGAAAATATAATGTAATTGCTAAGGATCCTACTAGTAAATTACAGAAATTAAATAATGATTTAGTAGATGAACTTTTTAGGAAAAAGATCATAACTACTCTTGATAGGTATAAACTTAAGACAAGTACAGCTATTGCTCCAAGGTTATATGGCTTACCCAAAATTCACAAACAGGATTTTCCATTGAGACCAATTTGCTCATTCATTAATTCACTTTCTTATTTTTTATGTAAATACATAACCAGTATTCTTAAGAAAATTACAGAGAAATCAAAGTATAATGTTAAGGATCAATTCAATTCAAGGATAGAATTAAGAACCAAATTATTGATGATGATGAGGAATTAGTATCTTTCGATGTTATTTCACTTTTCCCTAGCATACCTGTTGGATTAGCGATTAGTATTATAGAAGAAAAATGGAATGTTATTGAGAACTATACAAAAATTGATAGGCCTTTATTTTTACGGATTTTAAAATTTTGTATTGAACAAAATAGATATTTCAAATACAATGAGAAGATATATGTGCAACATGAAGGACTTCCAATGGTTTCGCCCGCATCTCCAATTTTGGCAGATATAGTTATGGAGAAATTATTAGATGATTGTTTTGGTCAATTGGAAATTGAACCTAGGATTATGACGAAATACGTGATGATTTATTTTGTATTATTCCAAAAAGTGGAATTGGAAGAATATTGACCACACTCAATAATTTTAATCCTTTTATTAACTTTACTATGGAGAGAGAATTTAATTTCAGGATTTCGTTTTTAGATTCACTAATAATTAGAAAGGGTAGGAAACTAGTAATTGATTGGTATCAAAAACCAACAGCTTCTGGAGGGCTTATTAACTATTTTTCTAAACATAGTAAGGGTGTAATTATTAACACAGCTAAGAATTTAATAGAGAGAGTACATAGAATTAGTGACAAGGAATTTCATAAGGCTAACATTGTTAAAGTGAGGAATATATTACTTAATTGACAATAGTTTCCCATTAAGTATTATTCATAGACTAATTAGACAATGTAAGGATAACATGAGGTGTGTTGCCAATTTTAATGATAATATTCAGGGAAGGGGAAATGGAAATGGTGATAATGCAACGGCGGATAAAATTTATAAATCGATAATTTATATACCTGTTTTGTCAGACCGTTTGAAAATGTCAGGTATTTTAAATCAGAATAAGTATAATTTGAGTTATACAACATATAATACTTTAGGAAGATTATTTAGCAAGACAAAGGATAAGGTAAAGAAATGGGACAAGTCAAATTTAGCTTATAGCATTCCTTGTAACGGTAATGATAGTGAAATTTGTGATAAAGTATATGTAGGTACGACCAAGAATAAGTTAAAAACTAGAATAGCTGGACATAAATCGGACCAGAAACGAAGGGATATTAATTCACAAAAGACGGCTTTATCAGCACATTGTTCAAAATTCAATCACTATCCAAATTTTGAAAATGTTTCCATCTTAAATGTAGAAAATAATTATAAAAAACGTTTAATGTTAGAAATGCTACAAATCATTAATGTTACCAACAACACACAGAATTAACTTTAAGGCTGACACAGATAACATAGCACAAACATTTAATAAACAGAAAATAAATTGTTAATTTCTTGTTAATTTGATTTATTATTTAATATTTCATTTAATATTTTTAATTAATTTGTTACATATTTACACTAATATTACTTTATTTCATGATTTTGTAACATGTTATATATTTTGATTTTATTATGTTTGTTGGGTAGAACTCTTTTTGATTTTTAAAAAAAATTTTCATTTGACAAAAAATTTTTGAATTTATAAATAAACATTTTCTGTATTTAAAATTTAAAAATAATTTATAAATAAATATATCCTGAAGACGCTACACGCAGGAGTAGCGAAATATTGATAAATAAATAAACGATTTTTATTTAAAAAGACCTTAAGCTTGAGTAATTCTTTACATTAAATACTTAATAAAGGTCGAAAAACCAGAATTAAAATTATAAATTAAAAAAGTATTTTAAAGTTTTTTAGAGTGTCATCCATGTTCCCTGCATTCAACCAAATCAATACTTTGTAGCTGCATGCCATTCACTTCAATAAAATCAAATGAATTCTTTATAGAAAACAACACACTTTCTTAATTTTATAGCGTAAATACAAAAGAAACACATGTTAAGCTGATCGAAAAATGTTAGTTTGTGGCACGTTGAATTTAATTACCAATGTCCATGAACATTGGCTCCTTCAAATTATTTCACTTTCAAATCGCTTTCAATTAGCATTAATCACTCAAACAGATTTTTCAATTCCAAAAAAAAAAAAAAAATTAAGAAGAAAATTTCGAAACACGACACGAATGGTTTTTTGTTTTCGTTTTGTTTTTGGCACTTCCATTTAAAATATTTTCATTTTATTTGTGTTTAAATTAAATTTTTATGATCACAGCCCACCATATCTGTATGTACGAGTACATACAACCCAAAACATAAAAATGCCACCACAAACTATAAAAAAGAAAAATACTAAAAAAAGGAAAATAAAAATAAAAAATCGTCATGTAGTGTTTTATGATTGACTGGAAGTGTCATGACATGAAAAATGTGAAATAAAATATTGTATGAACTCGAAGTATTCCCAAAAAATAAGAGCCACGCACATGCCTTTAAAAAAGCAATATCTCTGACAATACTCGTACAACATTCAAACATTCAAAATCAACAGCAACATTAATGGAAATACAAATTTTATAATGACTGTCATATAACATCATCGTCATGTTGCACTTGTCATAAAACGGGGCATTTACATGTGGCATCTTCATGTTCAGCGGCGCAACAATTTTTATATATTTTAATTGTACAAGAAAACAACAGCAACAACAATAAAAAACTGAACTACAAAAATTAAAAATTTTGAAAATGAAAAAAAAATAACAAATTAATGAAAGGTGAACTAATTTTTACATTCGAAATTCAAGGGATTTTTGGTGTAGAGAGTTGAACCGTGTTTACATTTATTTTTAAACAGTACTTTCCAAATTCAATTTGGTTGCATGATAAAATGTGCCGATTTAGATTAGAACTAAATTTTCTCAATCAAAGGCTCAAATGGCACCAGGCGAAATAAAAATGTTTTCGATGATCGTAACGTTTAAGTAAATGTTTTAAAATTTTGATTACAAATAGAGAATTCTGTCGGCAAAACCTTGCACTCGGTTTTGCTCTCTACAGTAAATTTTACCACCGTTAAAATTAATTGAAAACATTAAAAATTAAAATAAAAAAAAAAAAATATTTTTTTAAAGTAAAATATGTTAAAAAATTCGTTATAAAAAAAAGAACTACTCTGCATTGTTTTGGATAAATTCGTTTCTTTTAATCAATTGAATTTCACTTGCAGCTTCAACAAACTATCTAATTGTATAATATCCGTGTTGGCCATGCAATGAAATCGAGTTCCATACATAATGGCATCGAATGTACTTTTACAGGAATAAAGAATTTTATAGATATCCAAAACCTTTCTTTTTTTTAACTTTTGTTGCCCTCTTATTGAAAAACCCGATATAAGTATGTATAAGAAAATATATATCGTCATATTAAATATAAACGAACGTAACTACACAAAATTTCAAAATTGAGTTTTTTATTAATTATGATTCGTTTTATCAGAATACATCGATCAAAAATGGCGATTTTATTAACGAAATTCAAACGGACGTAACTACAAGTGCGTGTATTTCTAAATGCAAGAAAACACAATTACATATTTATATGAAAACCTTATATACAAACTCATTGTTGTATATAGCGATTCCAATATTTATAGCTCGATACTGATAATTATATGATTTTAGGGATTTACGAAATTTTTGATTTTAAGGTTTTTTGCAAAAAGTTTAGTTACGTCCGTTTGCATTAAATATGACGATATATTTCAAAATAATAAAAATCAAATAAAATACTTACAAAAACAGGAGCACCAGTCAAGGATGATTGTGATGAATCATCATCACTGCACCTAAAAATATAAAGAAAAGAAAATATAATTTTTGGGTTATTTGGTTATTTTTAAAGACGAGCTTGTTATTTAAAAGAAATTCGGAAAAGGCATATTGAGTAGAATAAACTTATAGTCCAACTGTTTTAATTTTTTTTTTTACTATGGGTCAAGGAGGTTGTGGTATAGTGGTTGAGCTATCGCACAGAAACTCACATGACCGAGGTTCAATCCCAGCGAAGGACAAAATAATAAAAATAAAAATTTGCGGTTTTCTAAAGTTATAATTTAAATTAAATAATAAGAGGTTTCCCCCAACCCTCCAAGAAGTCCATCTTCAAGAAACCGCTCCCCTGACATTTCCAATCTATTCCACCAGAAACTCATGATCATGAGTACAGCGCCATCTTGTGGAAGATAACAGCTAATCTACTGAAGACGCACGCTTACCATTCACATTCAACATTCACAGACAGATGAGGCAATTGCTGTTTGATCGTTCAAGGGTGAAGATACTATAACACTGGCCCTTGAGTGGTCAAATTGACAGCAACTTGTCTCATCAACAAAAAAAGGCGCATAATATACAATTTCTATGAAAAAATAAATCTTTATCTATCAACCATCTGCACATTCCAATACAATGCACTGCATGAGTAGGGGTTTACCTCTGAGTATTGGTCTTAAAAAAGAAAACGATTTAATTGTTTGTATATAACTGTCTGACCGTAAATTTAAAAGGTTGTTCCCTTATTTTTTTTTTTTTTTTGTTTGTTTATATAATCTGTAAAGGAGTCTTTCAAAGTCTTCTAGTATTTACATTATTCTTCTCAATTTGTGTGATTTGTATATTTCTTCATCATTTTTTCAATCTTGTTAATCCACTCTAAGAAAATTGGTATTCTTCAAAGTTGTGTTGGAAAAATTTTATGAGAATCATATTTGTGGAAGATCCTCATATTCTAGCTCCTCTGTTATGGTTTAATTTGACCCTTTTTCAACAAAATCAAAAACTTCACTAGTGGTTACTAAGGACACCAAACTTTTGAATAAAACTCTTTACGCTTAATTAACAAAATTGGACTTAATACCACTAAAACAGCTGTAAACAAAAGACCGTCTGAACTTAAAAGGATTAAAATGAATTATTTTATTATAAAAAATTTTTGTCTACATCTTTCTATGTATATAAATAAAAATCAATGTGGTTCGTTGGTCATCGCATCAGTTGAGAACAGCTGGACCGATTTTGACGATTTTTTCTTTTTAATGATCGTCGTGATCCACCTTAGATCCTTACTGAAAGTAAATTTTGTACCGCCCACTTTTTTGATTTACCCTAAATAAGAAAAACGGCAAATTTTAACTAAAAAGGCAACTCCTATTTAATGAAAACATATTTAATATTTTTTTTGTGTAATCGCCGTGGTCTCAGTGGTTAGTGTGTTGGCTTACTAAGACGAGAGCTCCGGTTCAAGCCCCGGCTCTGACATCTTGAAGCAAAAAAAAAATTTTTCTTTCGGCGACTACCTCTCAGCAGTCTTCTGGCAAAAGCTCTGAGAGTAATCAATTGCCATGAACAAGCTTCTCAAGTCTGTCGTTCGAAGTCGACATTAAACTCTGGGTCCCGGTACTCATGAATAAAAGTTTACACACACAACATGAGTGCTGCGATCCTGACACAGGGTTGTAAAGGCCAATTATGTATGTATGTATGTACGTATTAAAGGTCTGCATGAATGTTTTGCTTTTCTGCCAGTTTAGAATGATTCGAGAAGTGTACTCTAATTGAGAGTATATTCAAGCATAGAAACAAATATTCTTTCTATTCGTTTTGCAGCCAACGAAACGAAACGAACAGCCTCAAAAAAACGAATAGAATTGAATAGAATAATCTAAATTTACTCTCATAATTCTAAATTATTATAGAGACATTCGAATGTTTTGGAATGTCTTAAATGTCTTGAATTTCCTTTGTGAATGAAAGCATGTATTGAAGTAAACGCGATAGTTTATAATAGAAACAAGCGAATGAAAACAAACAAATTGAAATCTAGCAAGAAGAATAGTCTGTGTGTATATTAAAGCATTTAAAGGCAAAAAAAATTAATCACTTATTGAATATGTAATTAATTTATATTTTTTTTTTAAGTTTTTGTAAATAAGTATGTATGTATTTTTAGAAATTAAGCCAAAAATAAAGAAAAATAACATGAAAAATTATTCAGTTCATTACTTTTATTATTCAGTTCTTTAGTACTTATAATACCAGTACAAGAAATTCTTTTCTATCATATTACAAACAAGACATTCTATTCACTCTATTCATTCCATTCTAAGTCTTATGTTTCATGTCTCTCATGTCTCCATACTCTCTTGTCTCTATTCTCTCATTATTTACATTCTAACGACAACAACCACTTTTTATGTTTTTTTTATTCGTTTCACTTTTACGAATTAGAGTTGGAAGTGTGTGTGAAATTTTTAGAATGTCTTGAATATCGTTTCAAACATACCCGTGCAGACCTTTAGTATGTATGTATGTATGTATATTTTATTTTGAGTTTTTCACAGCTAGATTAATTAAATTACGAAGCACATTCTTTTATTAAAATTTATCGTTAAACAATTTTTAAAGAAATATTAGCACAAGACGAAATTTGTTTTTCATCAAATATTTGTCTAATGTCAACGTCGTTTTAGTAGTGAGCAAAATTTTAAAAAAAGGTTTGTTTGAATTCATGTCAATTATTTTGTGTTTGCAAACTATAATTCATTAAATGTTTTATAAAAAGTTAACTGTTCCTTACTCTATGAGATCCAAGAAAAAATCACAGAATATTGAGAATCTCGTTGAAACAAGACAATTTAATTCTTTTTAACTTCAGTCAAATTAAATTCCTATGAGATGAGATTTGGTTTTTTACTTTATTCGGCCTGACATTTAACTGGATATTCGAGAATACATCATAAGTCGTCGAAAATTGTTTTCAACTACACTAATTCACCACTATAAAAATAATTAACCACATTACACTATTTGGTTTCTGTTTATAATAAGCACTTTGAAGAAATGAAATGTAGTTGGCGCTGGACGACGTGCCATATTGTGATTGAAAAGAAATCAAAATACTTACCACTCCAACAAGTATAGTCAAGACACCTCAACTCTAAAAAATATTCACCTTCAGTGAGGTTTTAGTAAAAAAAAAAAAAAATAGCTGGTTTGTGTCTTTGATAAGTTGGGGCTTTTTTTTTTTTTTTTAATTATTTTAAGAAAAAGTTGTTGATGCAACCAGAATATCGTCAATGGAATTAAAGTACGCTGTAACTGACAAAAAATCGAAAATACGTTTTGTGCATCATTTTTATCAGACAAAAAATACGCGTCGATTGGTCCAGGTCCCAGATTTCTACGATGAAAATAAATTCACTTACGTCGTCCGCGTTTTAAAAAATTCCAGTGTCTTTGTTCTACTTTTATGAAAGTTTTTTGGCTCTGGTGAACATTTAAGGTTTTGTCAGTTACAGCGTTCTTTAATTCCATCGACGATATGTATGTATATTTAAAAATAAAATCAAAAACAATAATGATTATTTTGTAAATCGGGGTATTCGTTTAACCACCTCCTAAATGCTCATTATACCCCTTGGGAAAATTATTACGAATTACCGATAGTTAAAGGTTTTTAAATTTTTAAATAAAAATTGAAATCATATCACGTCTATTTCTATTTTTTCTACGGCTGTATTCTGTATTTTACTCACCTTTTATCATCGACCACTTCCAAACGTAGTTGAGCTGTTTTGCTAGTGCTTACACTTGCACCACCATGTGTTGAATTTCTTCTATTCGTTCTTTGAACACGGTTCGATTTAGAGCGTTTAAGCATTTCAAATATTTTTGTTTTTTATTTTTTCTTTTTAGCAATCGGTTTTTATTTAATTCATTATTACAAAGTGCGTGTTGCTATCAATTGCTAGTATTCATTGCATATTGTAGTTGCTATTGTTGTTTGTCTGTAAAATAGTTTGTTTTTTTTATTGTTTTATTGTTATAGTTGTAATAGTTTTTGAAAACTATAATTATTTTCTGTTGCTTCTTTTTGTGCCTGCACACGCATTTAATTAAGAGTTGGTTGCTTCGTTTAAAATTTTATCTAAAATGATATGAAATGAGAATAAATTTTAAAACATGATTTTTTCATAAAATAATTAAAATGATAATGATTTCGTTTATAATTATAATTAAAAAAACTTATTACACAAGAAAAAATTGTACTGAAAATTGCGTAACCTTTAAATGCATGCATCTGATTGATTGACGTTTTGATAAGAATTTGTTGGTATTTGCTTTTATTTAATAAATAAAATATTTTAAAACTATATGCACAAATATTTTTATTTAAAAAATATTTTCATTTGATGTGCTTGCTTCTTCATAAATAAGGAAATATTGGATGATTTCCAGTTTTCCTCAAATGGATATCAACCTACCTAATTAACAGGTTCCAGTGCATCATTGTATTTAGAAATCGTAATTCAAAGACTATAATTTTAAATATTTTCTGTTTTAATTATAAAACAGTTTTGCTTTCAAAAGCAAAACAAAACATTCTTTTTTATTTAAATGAGATTTTAAAATAATTTTTTTTATTGTAATTTTTTCAAAACCACTCATTCTTCTATTATTCGACCGTGCAAAACAATAACCACTAATGTAGTTGCATAATTAACTATTAATCCACTCAATTAAATCAATTCAGATTCCATTGCAAGCCTACAATTAATCAACTCGAGAAGTAATCATGACTACAATCTTTGATCTCTTTTTTAAATGGCCAGCATTCAATTTCAATTTCAACAGATTGTAATTGCTACTGCCAATGAAATTGTAAATCGATGCGAGATCATGCAACATAAAACAAAAAACCTGCAGCATTTATGCGAATTACTTAAAGCATGTAGACAAAAAGTGGAACTTTCAAAACATTTGAAGCAATAACAGGTGCACATGTAAAAGATTTTTTAAGATTTCGATTACGAATTATTAATTCGAAATATTCTATTGCGGTTTTTGCCAAGGAGCTGAAAAAAATTAAACAGAAAAAAGTTGTTCTGAATTGTTTAATAATTCCAACTACAATAGTTTCGTTTATGGTTGTTCCTATTCTTTCAAAATTAATAGTTTTCGTTTAATTTTTTGTGTTTTTTCAAAACGTTTGGTTGGTATAACAAGTTTCATTGATTATGTTTTAGTTGTTGTTCTACTAAATGAATATGTCGGTTTTAAAATTGACTTGAAGACATGAACCCCTACTTTAAGTAATATGGAACTAGTGCTAATGTGTTCATAGATATATCCCAGCCAGCATTATTTGGAAACTTGTAATCAAATTATAGTCTTTTTGATTATTCTGAGCAATTCAAAAAGACAGAATATGCGCTTTTTTTCTGGTCATAAAAGAGCATAAACTTTCTCTAATGCATACATACATACATAATTGGCCATTACAACCCTGTGTCAGAGTTACGGCCTAGCTTCTCGCAGCGCTCCTGTTGTGTCTGTTAATTTTTATCCAGGAGCACCGGGTCCTACAGTTAAAGTCGACTCCGAACGACAAATTTGCGCAGCGTTTTCATGGCAATCAATTACTCTCAGAGATTTTGTCAGAAGACTGAGAGGTAGTCGCCGAGAGAAATAATTTTTTTCATATTTCTTTTTTTTCAAGATGTGAGAGCGGAGATTTCAACTTCTTCTAATGAGTCCTTTACAGTTCCCTTTTCCTGTTAGCTTAAAAACCAATTTTATTTCATTAGTGATCCCTTTTCGAGTAGATTATCAGCTGCATTTTTGTGTGGTATTACTGCAACTCTAGTTCTGACATCTTGAAAGAAAGAAAAACTGTTTCTTGCTGCGACCACCTCTTAGCAGCCTTCTGGAAAAACCTCTAAGAATAACTGCCATGAAGACGCTTCACAAGTCTGTCGTTCAGAGTCGACGTTAAACGGCAGGTTCATAAATACAAATTGGCATACACAATATGGGCGCTGTGAGAAGCTAAGCCGTAACTCTAAAACAGGGTTGTAATGGTTGTTGTAAAAGGTTGTTTGTTAAACGTTTGTTACATATTTTCCAATTAACTTTTAAAGATTTTTACTTTGCATATAAAATAAAAATTTGTAAGAAATTTTTAAGAAATTATAGCAAATTAGATTATTTTTTATAAAGATTTATGTAGCGTTCAACCACCACCAATCGATGGCCAATAAACAATTAAAATAAATTGATTATTTTTAACTGATGGCTGGCTTTACTTGGCTATTGAGCTATTGACCAATATTCAGCACAAAATCTACATTCACAAACATAATGATGATGATGAGAACTGACAAGGCTAAAATAATTAAACGATCGTCTTACAATTCATTTTAATAATTTGTTGTTTTTAATGAAACACAAAAACCATTTAGACAAGTGCTTTAATTTTCAGTTAAAAAAACCGAGCTTGGAATCTTCTATGAGAAACAAAAAACACTAGTTTGTAATTTTAAAAACTGTTTAAGGTATTTCACACATTGGTTGCTTGTTGTTATGCGCTGTTGCAACAATAATTTC